>BHFT01042967.1:0-29019 GCA_004320025.1 Laticauda laticaudata
AGCCTGCAGATGGTTTTCACACTGCGGTGCAGAACGGACATGCGTGAGCTGCCACGAAAGTGACTGTTGTTACAAACCACCGGATGGCACATGACTGGATGCTGTGGAAGAAGGAAGAGCCAGTAATGAAGCACTTGCAGAGGTCTGCACCAACTGGGCTGCTGTTGCTGAAAGATGATGATCGCCAGGGCTAAGTTTGCTCCCCCTTTTGTATAGGCAGTATTAGCGTGTCCCCTTGGCATCCTCTAGGCATCCTCTAGGCATTCCTGCAGACATCACTTAATATCAAGAGATAACGTCTCCTCTGCGAATGTTTTTTTATTGGCCATGCTTTGCTTAAACCGCTTTGTTGTCCGGCTGGCATACCGTTCTGGCACTCCCTTCCGCGTCCGTTATCCGCGTCCAGTTCCGGCGCTTCCTCTCCTGCGTCCAGGCAGATGTGAGTGCACGGATGTGTTAGCGCGATGACCTACGCGGATATAGCGGATGCGCTAACGGATGCGTAGCGGACTCAGCGAACGGCACGAACTGGAGTACATTTTCCAGCGCAAAAGTTTTAGCCAGGCAAAACTTTTGCGAGCGGAATGAAACGTCAATAGAAACAGCGTATGCTGAGACGGGAGGTAGCAGAGGCAAGCCAAATGCGAAGAGGCAGTGAGTACATCGCATTTTCGAACGGATGGCAAGGTTTTTTGTCCGTTTTACATCCTCTTTGCATCCGTTGGGTCACTGTGACATGGGCTTAAAGCATGTTAGTATCCTATCATTTAATAGGATGGAATATAGCTCTGTGAAACTTTAAATGATTTGGAAGAAGTGCTTTGTTTTTTGTGTTTGAAAATTTTCTATTATTAAAGTAGACATCTATAATAGCTTGAAAAAAATGTTGTGTGTTCTTTAAGAGCCTTGCTTAAAATAGAGCTCCTTAAATTAAGTCAAAGAAACTATTTTTTCCAGACTTTTCCAGAGAAGTAGAAGCATGTAGATGTGAGACAGGGAAAGGGATTCTTCTTAATGAACAGTAGAGAGATGCTTAGTTCCTGTTCACATGAAGTCCAAAGCTGGATAGTCTTCTGAATTTTCTTTTTTTTTTTAATTTTAAAAACAATTTTATTTACAAATTTAAAAATATACAAATTCAAAAATACAGAAACAATAATATGTGAATAACACATAATTCTTTACATTGGTTATTGAATTTGGTAAGTCCTAAAAATCAGTATTGGCTAGTACTAGTCACATCTTCATTTATTATCACATCCTAAGCGCTAATTAATTCACAGTATACTCTATTTTCACGTTGGTTTATAACTTCTCTTCTATTACGGATACATTCATGTTTTTTAACTAGTAAACAAAGAAATATTATAAATGGCTAATAATAATAATAGTGGTAACAAAGAAAAGAAGATTTAAATCCTTTAATTGTTTTCATATATTTAGAATAAACCGCTGAATATAGTTTGTATCTTAGGTTCATTTACGTGTTTCCCATTTTATTATCTACCCACTTATACCATTTATCCCATATTCGGTAATAATCTGTATCCTCCTTCCCATTAATTTTAAGTGTAAGCCTCTCCAATTGGGCACACTCATATGTTGTTTGAATAGCAACCTGTATCAGTGGTACATTTGGGTTCTTCCAATATTGTGCTAGTGAAATACGTGCCGCAGTTAATAAATGGATGGTCAGATATTTTACAAAGGGGTAATCCCCTCTGATCATTCCCAACAAAAATAATTCCGGTTTCCATTCCAGCCCACACTCTATAATTTCTTCTATCCACGTTTTTATTTTGAACCAATATTTCTTTATCTCAGGACAAGTCCACTATGAATGAAAATATGTACCAAATTGGATGTGAGGGCGATCTGGCTGCGACATCTGTTACCCCGTTGATCGACAGAGTTGATTCAGCTGATCTGGATGGCAAGGCGGGTGTCCCCTTCCTCCCTCACTGCTTCATGTGTGTCCCTCACGAAGCTGCGCACTCGGTGGAAGAGGATGACCATCCCAGATAGGAGTGTACCAATCTTTGGTCAAGGGTATACGATAGCTGCACTCCCCTGCTAGAACCTCCAAAAAAGCTCAAAGTCTTCTGAATTTTCATGACAAGCCTTAAGAACAAATGCACATAAAGCCAGAATTGAAAAGACAGCAACAGATAGCAAGTGCCACCTATGCAAAGAAGCTGAAGAAACAATGGATTACCTGCTGTAAAAAGATTACAGACTGACTACAAACAAAGGCATGACAAAGTAGCAACAATGGTGCATTGGAAGACCAACAAGAAATATCATTTGTCTGCAAGTTAGAACTGATAGGACCATAAAATGGAGAAAGTCACAGAAAATGAAGAAGCTAAAGTGTTCTGAGACTTTAAGTGTTCTGTCTCCATTCAAAGAGACAGGCACCTGCCACTTAACATTCTAGATTTAACCATTGTCAATTGTTAATAAGAAAGATAAAAACAAGTCTGGATGTGGCAGTATCTGGAGACAGCAGAACAGAAGAGAAAGAAGTGGAGCAGATAACAAAATGCAAAGACCTGCAAATAGAAATAGAATGACTGTGGCAAAATAAAGCAAAGGTAATATTGATAGTAGTAGGCTTCTTGAGTGCAATCCCAAAACAACTGGAGCAACATAGGATCGCCGTCAGCATTGACAAATTCACCATGAGTCAATTGCAAAAGGCAGCTTTTCTTGGAACAGCTTACATCCTGCAACGATATGTGTAACACCACCAAACATTCACACATGCCCATCCTAGATCTATAGAAAGGACTCAAAAGGAAGACAAAAATGTAAAATCCATACTGAACATCCAATATAATATAATATAATATAATATAATGTAGTGTAGTGTAGTGTAGTGTAGTGTAGTGTAGTGTAGTGTAGTGTAGTGTAGTGTAATGTAATGTAATATAATGTAATATTTCCAATATGTTTCAGCAAATGTAGTAAATTACAGCAACTATTCTCTACATTTTAATTTAACCAAGGAAGTATTAGGTAACCAATTTTCTCAAAATATATTTTCCAATAATATATATCTGAAGTAAATATTTCTCTTAAAATATAAATAAATTATGAAGTGATATTCATTTTAATTACTGTAATTTTACTCATCAATTTTAATTCATTCTTAATACAATCTTCTTGAAAAAATTTTAATACATGTATTTAGAAATATTTTATGAATATAAAATCTGAAATAATATCTGTAATCTGTATAATCTTTACATTATTATAATGATACAATATATTAGAACCTAGCAGAAGTAAAAAAAATGTACCCTAGTTAGTGTTATATTAATAATACAGTATATACATATATTATGTTGATCACATTATTCCATTTTATCAGCATATAAAACAATTTCTATTCAAAATTCATTAATGTAATGCCAGTACTATCATTACAATGCCTAGTAGAAATGTCTACAGATTCAAAATTAAATAAAAAAATAACACCAGAGGGCAGCTCTGACAGGTACTATGCTGTATTTCAAAAGCCTGGAAAATCAATCAGACTGCAACAACTCTTGCACAGGGATGCTGATATTCAATAAAATACCCCTAATCTAGGAGTATTTTGGAAGCAAGAGCTAAAATTAGCAGTCCTTTCCATTGAATAAGGAAGAAGTATACTTTATTTATTACAAATGATTAGCTTCATGGTATATAATTTGTTATGTAAATATTAGGATCAGTAGGAAAAATATCAAATTTAATTCAGGTGATTCATTATGGATCTCTAGGCTTGTTTTGGATCAACAAGCAGCTTTCCTGATATGATTAAGTGTATAACAAATAAATATTGAATTTCCTAACACTTCATATTTCAAAAATTGCCCAATGGCTGATGGTTTTTTCTCAGAAATACTAGCTGTAGGTACATGCAAGGTGAATATCACTGTGCTCAGTATTTTGAGCTCAACATCTGTTATCCCATTCATGTTCTCATCCTAGGCCCAATCGTATCAAATTGGAAGCAGCAGTGTAGAAAATTACGAACAAATCAGAAAAGACTACAGCTGTGAAATGAATCAAGTCGCTGTTTCCACATTTAGTATTTCCTTGGGAATAAAAGACTTTAAACAACTATCCAGACAAGAATATGTTTCTTTAATTACAGACTAATACTGGTTACACAGTAAAGCTCACTCATATTTTAATAACAACAAATGCATAAACATTTTTAAAACAATATTGTACAAAAAGTGAAAGATTACATTGTTGACATAATCTAACATACAACTGTATTATGCAAAAATTGTAGAAAAAGATATTCTGCTACAGATATTGAGACTTACTCTTTTAACAGATTCAATTGCTAATGTTCTTAGAAAATAAAATGGGTAGGGTTTGCTTTTACTCTACTTTAATACCAACTTCTTTCACTGGAGAACACGCACACACATACACACAAAAACCCTCTCTCCAGATTTTGATACTTTTCTCACTCTAACATATTGAAAAAATGTTTCTTTATGTATGTGTATGCTTCATGTGTATTCAAAAGTAACTTAAAAGAAAACTTATAGGAATTAGCATATATTGTGAGAAAAAATCCACTATCTACCTCTGTCAGGAAGACCTAAGAAACAAAAAACATTTCATTGTTTGAACTGGTTGTTATCCAATCATTATTTTGTGGTTTGTACAGCTAGGTGGCAGCACCAAACCAGTTTTGGCAACCTTGAAAAGCTAAAAAGGCTTAGAACAAGTTTGAATAGGAAACCACCAGGAAATCTCAGGTCTGATGGCTGGACTGAGAAGTTAAAAAGAAAATTCAAGGAAAAACAACATTTGTATCATTGTCAAGAAAATTAAGAGGACATATCCACCAATATGAACATATTCCCATTTTTATAGTGGAAGAAGATTAGTGAGAACCATAGAAGAGATCTAGAACAGGGGTGTCAAACTCACGGCCCGCAGGCTGCATGCATTACGCACTGGCCACGCCCACCCCTCTTTTAGTGAAGGAGAAAAAAGTCACGATACATTACGTGATGACATGACAACGTGAGTTTGACACCCCTGATCTAGAACCTTCTCAAAAATATGCAAGGGAATGGAGAACCAGATTAAATATTTGCCAGTGCATAAATACTAAAATATATGCCCACCCTCTTGCCCTCTTTCTCCCTCTCTCCCTCTCTCACCTATATCTTAGCTGATTATTGTTAGTTGGCTTAGCATATGGTATGAAATATAGTTATTGTAAACCTTCCTTTCCTGGCTGAACTTTATGACAATTTTTTCCTCCACACCGTATTTTTTTCTGTCCAGTGTGCAGGGAGTGGCAACTTTTCTGTATTTCTGAAAACAGAAGGAAAAAGCAAAGATTTGAATGATTTCTTCTTCTTTCTATATTTCAGTCAGGAACTTCACTATAATATAGCAAAATATTAAAGTGATTCCTTTCTTATAATTTTTAAAATATCCAATACAAAATTAGTAAATTTGGAGGGGAGAAGAATCCACCTTCCAAATTAGCAGATTAATGTCAGCAATTAGCTTCAACATGTCTACTCACCTAGAGTGATAGAATTGTGTTTAGCCTCATTAGTTAGGTGTACTTTTACATACTGACTCAATGTAAAGAATATTAATTTTTACTGGTTAAAAGTTCAGAAAAAAAATCCTATTGCTTGGCAATTCAGCATCCTTTCAGCGTAACATACAATGCTTTTGATTTTCCTTCATTTTTCCTTATTTAGGTCCGATTCCAATTCCCCATTCATGATGGAACCTGACTTCTAGAAACTCACCCATAATGCAGGTATATTAAATTCCTCCATTATTACCACAATGAATTTCCAAGTTTGGAAATCTTGGTTGATGAATGATGTAAAGAGGGCATAAAAAATCTGATACCATGGTAACTAAAATCACTGTTCTTAGTAATATAATTGAGGTAGCCACTAGCCATTAATTACCTTCTAGTCTAAACAAAAACAGCACAAGGCATATGTAGAACACAAGATGTTGAATGATTGATCCAATGCAGTAGCATTATTATTATGAACTATAGTCACCTTCTTGTCTGTCCCAATCACCACATACACATTTCTGTTAGGTGTTGCATGATGATTAATGGTAGTTCTAAAAATGTAAGTTCAGGAGATCAGATTTAGTCTAGACTCTAAATTTTCTTTCTTTGTATTAAGTGCTCCCCCCTTTACATCAACAAACACTCACTCAGCTTCAATTTATTTGCCCAGTTATCCTTGCTTTAAGTCACCCAGGCACTGGGTCCTTTTCCTTCTTTTGGTTAGATGGAATATAAGAATAGATATTAAAAGTCAATAACAAATAAATACCTCATCTCACTTCTTTAGATTAACTGTCATCACTGCTTTCTTAACATCAGTGACTAAAATGTGACATATTACTGAATCATTTGACATGATTCCCTATCAATTGCTCTTATTTTTTATTTTTGTTTTCATCTTGACATTTATATTGTAGCAAATAGCTTTGGTAGGATCAGTGTGATGGCAAATAAGGTCTCTTACATAATCTCACAAAGCACAGCAGTGATTTACCTTGACGATTTATGTAAGAAAAATGGCATACTTTATGTTGCAGCTGCTGAAGTAGATCTTGGCAGTTCTGCAAATATAATAATAATAGAGGAGAAATGAAAGGAGAAAGTGGCTTGATAAAATAATGCCTCTAACCTCTCTAAACATGAAACATAAAAAATGAATGATTCAGAATGGTGTTGTACAATTTTCAGCCAAATTATTATTTCACTGAAATTAAGGATTCAATGGAACACCAGAAATCTGCATGTCAAATACAGTACATTAAAATAATGGTCCTCTACATCCCATTCACTAATACTACTACTTCTAATGAGTGCCATGGTGAGCTAGACATCCCAGCCAAAGTGGAACAGCATGCATGGCAGGTAGATGCTTGAACCTGGCCAGTGAAATCTCTGGAGAAAGGAGACATCTTGGAATAGACCACATGCATTCCAAACAGTTGCTCTTCATGTGATTACAGAAACTTGAGGTTTTGCAGTCAGCTTATGAATTGATTAGTGGATATTAAGGGATACTACCTAAGTTACAGCCATAACACACAGGGTTTTGCAGACAAAATGCTCAGCCAAACCTAATTTCTAAAATCACATTTAGAATTATTGCTTTGGAAACATTAAATCACAATTTTTACCATATTTCCCTGAAAATAAGACCTTGTCTTATTTTTTTGCCACCAGAAAAGACACCAGGTCTTATTTTTAAGGGTGAGATGTCATCCACTGATTCACCTCATTTGCACACCTTGCCCCTGGCCTCCTTTTTGCTGTCAGAAGCCTTCAGGAATTTCTTCAGCTTCAGATAGTTGCAGCCAGGCCTCACGCACCTCAGGCCATTTCTTCTGCAGCCAGCAAGGCTTTCCTCTGGATCTTTCTGGAGCTCTGTTATGGGCTAGAGAGGCCTTCAGGAAAGGCTTTTAGAAAAGGCCTCTTTAGCAGATAACAGAGCTCCGGACTGATCCAGCATTCTGTTATCAGCTAGCTACAGATGCCTTCAGGAAAGCCTTGCCAGCTGCAGCAAAATAAATGGGCTGAGGTGTACTAGGCCTGGCTGCAACTAAGTTCTAGGACATTATTTGAAGGGACTAAAAAAAAGGTTGTTAAAAGTATATGGAAGAAATATAGAGTTGATAAGGCTAAAATAGATATATAATTATTTTTGGTAACTCTTAATAGGCTTTTGTTAACAAGGAATAAATAGCAATATGTTTAGATTTTGTTAATATGGTAGTAAACAGGGAGATCTTGTCAGCCCTCCCAGGTAAACAGTAAATACTAGATGAGTTGATTCTACTTAATTATATGGATACGTTAACAGAATCTTGCATGTCTGAAGAAGTGATAAGATACTGAAATTGTTTATATTTGTGATAAAGGAGGGAGTTATTTCTTTATATCTTTTTTCTTTTTCTACCCTATTTATTCATTTTTATTACATTCTTGTAGTTTGTATTAGTTTTTATTTTTTTCTAATTGTAATTTTTAATCAAAATTATCATTAAAAACTCATTGTGAAGTGTTCTTTTTTGGCGCTTCTTTTTTATATCTTCATATAAAACATACACATATTAATATAAAATTTTGTAACAGTAAAATGAACTACTATTTACACTATTACAGTTTGCCAATACACCTAAAAATTCCTGGATTATTTAGTTGAACTCACCATTCTATCAGTTAAGTATTAAGTTTTGAATAAGAAGTATCAAATA
Source organism: Laticauda laticaudata (assembly GCA_004320025.1). Lineage (NCBI taxonomy): Eukaryota > Metazoa > Chordata > Lepidosauria > Squamata > Elapidae > Laticauda > Laticauda laticaudata. The sequence continues at coordinate 8,278 of BHFT01042967.1, forward strand.
TATTTTATCATTTCTGTTCCGTCCGGAAAAACGCGAGGTAGACCGGGTTCCAACAAACAAACGTCTTTATTTGTAACAGCAAGACAAACGGAACAGTTTGGCTCTAGCCGCGGCAGCCTTTATATACTGCTTGCCTGCCGGCTTGTAGCCAATGACATTAGTTTGATTTAACCGCCTTTTGGCGTTTCCTTTGGATTGGTTCCTAGCGAACCAATCCCTATGCTGGCTTTCTTAGCCAATCAGATTGGAGAATTTGGAGTAAACTATTTTCATACAGAACAAGATATATCAATTTTAGTTGAATATATACCAGGGCTGCAAGCATTAAGTAACCTGATTAATTTTATTTATTTATTTAATTTATTTGCCACCCATCTTGTATTGAAACAACTCATTAGCCTCATGTTAATTGGCCAAAGACAAATAGCCCAATCCTATACATTTTTACTTTGAAGTCCCATATATGTAATGGCTTTTCTTCCTTTAAAAAAATGTATTTCAATGGCTGATTAATTCTAATTAAATTAACCAGGACACATTTCAATTACAGTGAGCAATCAAAAGGCATAATTGCTATTTTCAGAAAACTTTGGTCCCAGTAGTAGAATAAAATAGATTTTCCGTGTTTTAAACTTTTTAGCTCCAGAATACACAATTTCTTGAAATCTGAGGGATTAATGATTTGCAGTTCAACAGGTAGAAAGTGACTTAAATCAGCACTCATTAAACAGGAATCTATAAAACAATTTAAACTTTAAAGATTTTATGGGGGAAAATAGAACATATAATGAAATATGTTCTAGATGAAGGAATCAAGATGCCTCCATTGAATATTGCATTTATTCTTTGAAAATACAGATTATTCTATGCTCTCATAGAGTTGAGTAAACTAGTTTGCAAAACCAATGAGATTAGAGAAGCATCTGGAGCTAGTAAAGAACTACATAGATGGATTATTTCTCTGCAAATCCAAAAGTCTACTACATCCAATCTTGGACATATTCCAGTCTTGCCATCCAATGATCCACACTCAGAGAAGAAAACCTCTAGCCCCAGGTTTGTTAAGAACACAACCTTCAGTTCAAAGGAAAGCATATACTTTGCACACAAAGCATTCCAGATTCAGTCCCTGCTACCTCTAAGTAGGACTGGAAAATCCCTTTGTCTGAAACCTTGGACCAGGGGTCTCCAACCTTGGCAATTTTAAGCCTGGAAGAATTCAACTCCCATTGGCTGGGGAATTCTGAGAGTTGAAGTCCACCAGGCTTAAAGTTGCCAAGGTTGGAGACCTCTGCCCTGGATGAACTGCTGCTTGTCAAGGCGCCTAATATCATTGGGCAAATCTTTTTGGGGGGAGGTGGAGTGTTTAAACAACATTTTAATCAATACTTTTGTTTTGACTATTGAGAACCAAATCTGACTTTGGTGGCAGAGACAGAATCTGTGGCCCACTTTTAATATTCTTTGGAAAAGTATCTTATAGGTAGATTGAATTTAACAAAGGTGTGGCTATGTTTTGCAGGCTTGGGGAGTTAGAGAAAGTGGAGGGGGGAGGAAATCATGAATCCCCACAACTAGCCAGGCTTTGTGACTAATAACTGTCACTAATAACTCTTTCTCCCCCTCCTTTTCTCTCTTTCTCTCCCTCCCTCCCCTTCTCTAACTATAAAGTTGTCTCAAGATTCAAATCTTCGGCTTCGTCTTCCTACCTTTTTGAGTCTTTTGTCAGAACTTCAAAATGATCTGCCATTGTGCCTTATTTTCTGAAATAACCTTCTGTGCTGACCAGAGTCTGGTCCAACCCTTAAACTAACACTAGTGACTATCTAGTTTAGAAATCACAAAAATCCATGAATACAGATATAAGCTATCGCCATTTATGTTTGGCTTGGTTTTGATTCTGTAACACTGATGACTGATAAGCAATCCATTTTTAGCACAATCTGGGAAATTTCCACTGGCTACATATGATATTCTCTCTTCTGCTTCTCTGCTCTCCCTCCTCCTCCTCCTCCTCCTCCTCCTCCTCCTCCTCCGTCTGATTTGAGTTGTTCTGAGGTGATGGATGACTGGACTTTGGAATACTTGATAAATGGCTTGATTATTTTAACAATTAAATATATAATGAATATTTGGAAAATGTTCCACACAATTCTCATTTTCAGCCTGGTTAAATATGGGCTTGCATAATTAATTTCCATGAATGAGAAAGAAAAGTGGAAGAACAGTGAAGAGATACTGGATATTTTATTAAATGCCATTCACAGGAAATTCATTAATATACACTGGGAAAATAATAATCTCATGTAGATGTAAAGGCAGTGATAGTTATTTGCTTGTCAGACTATCTGGTTCAACACAGAATTTAATAATGTAATTTCTAGGGCAAGTCCCATGGACAGACACTTTACGTGTTTTCTCAAAGATAAAACAAAATAATTTAAATATGGCTCTGTCATGCCATAATCAAAAAAAAAAATTCATGATAATAAATCATGGAATCTTAATTGCTTGGATTGATATATAAAACATTATTAACAATTAATCTGTTCGGTATTTCATAATTTTGGAAACTAAATGCCAAGAATAATACTCAAGGGCTGAAATTTATGCCTCTTTTACCAAGTTATCACTTTTGGGAGCATTTATGTATGTTGACCCTGAAGTAAGGTCAAACTATCTCCTTAGGAGCTAGACTTCATTTCCACAACTTGAATAATTTAGAAACAATTTGAACAGGAAAACCCAAAATAAAACTATTTTGATTATGACTAATTTTGTAATTTGTAACTAGAATGTTGAAAATGCATATATCAGCATAAAAATATAGAGCAGGTTGGTCAGTCTCGCTAATGTGGGCTATGGTACAATATTACTTAATGCATGTATGTAGGTGCATTCAACCTGGAGAAAATCTACCTGTGTGGTCTGACTTGATGGCACATAATTGAAGTGGGTAACCAGGGAAGAAAGAAGATTGTTTGATGGAAAGTGAGAAATACAAATTATACAAACATGCTTTCACAAATAGTTCCTTGGCTTGTGTGTGTAAATATGTGCATTTTCGCACTCTGTATTTTATACAGCTCTATGGGAAATACAATCTCACTGCCTTCTTTATGTATGTTTAAATGAAGATGTGAAGATTCAGGAACAATGGAAGGGACAGAACTTCATAGTGGAATTTACAACCAGCTATAAGTTGTAAATAGCAGCTAATTTGGATAGGTTTCAAAGGGGACAGTGCAGATTATGAAGGAACAGGCTGCTCATATTTCATGTATGCATAATCATAGATATCATGGTTTAAATACTGATTAATCGAAGCAATAGCAGAAGGAGACATCTCCAGCTGTGAGCTTCCTGAATGCATTTAGTCCAGAATGCTGGACTAGATGGTGCCATGTTCTCATATATACTCATAACACAGTCCTGTACCCTGGTCTTTGTAGTTTGGCTCACTGCTATTCTACACCTGAAAGGCTACCTGCTTGAGAATAAAAGAAAATAAAAGTTGTCCATTGCCCAGGACAATGTGTTAGAATTTTCTATTACACTTTATCTTCCCTTTTTCATGGAGAAAGAGGAGCAAAAGAAGAAAGAAGGAAGGGAGAGGGAAGAGAGAGAAGGATGAAGGAAGCTTGTAGAACATCTACTGGTTCTGTGGCAAAACTGACTTTAGTCAAGCTGTTCTTTGATGTCCTTCTCAGGATTGCCCCCAAAAGGAAGGGTGGTGGTGGTGGTGGTGGTGGTGAAATCATGCTAGGAAAATTAACTTCAGTGAAGGTATATTTTTGTTGCTTCAGAGAAAATAAAAGGTTTCCTTAAAGTGGAGGGAGACACAATTTTGTCCAGTCATGGAATACATTTGACAATATATTACTAGACATGATTATTCTTTCTTTCTTTCTTTCTTTCTTTCTTTCTTTCTTTCTTTCTTTCTTTCTTTCTTTCTTTCTTTCTTTCTTTCTTTCTCTTTCTTTNCTTTCTTTCTTTCTTTCTTTCTTTCTTTCTTTCTTTCTTTCTTTCTCTTTCTTTCTCTCTCTTTCTCTCTCTCCCTCCCTCCCTCTCCTTTTCTCTCTTTCTCCTTCACCAATAAATAAAAGTGTTCAAAACTGACAGAAGGAGAATTGACCCATAAAGTAATTAGAAAAAGAATTTGCCCTCTCCTCCGCCCTTCCATTTCAAAGCTTGAGGGGACTGAAAGGCAAGCTTTGTTTACTTCCTGATCTGTCTAATTTTGGTAACCAGGACCATTCCCAGCTCCTTCCCTTCGCCACAGCTGCCAGGAATGAAACTCAAGAAAGAGCCCCCAGGCAATGCAGCACCTTCTCAGAGTCATTTGGCTTTGCCCTATACAGGTGGCAGTTTAACAAGGGAAACTAAACTTTTTACACTTATTAAGAGGGCACCCATGAAGGTCATCTCATGTCCAAAGTGCTAGAAGAGAGGTTAGCATCCCTTCTCCTTTTTCCTTCCAAAGATTTCTCTTAGCTGCCTCCCATTGTCCCTTTTGCACTAAGATCTTTTTCTTTCTTTCTTTCTTTCTTTCTTTCTTTCTTTCTTTCTTTCTTTCTTTCTTTCTTCCTTTCTTTCTTTCTTTCCTTCTTCTTCTTTCACTTTTGAGTCAATGTTATGTCCCAAAAACCACTTAGGCAAGTCCCTGGGGTTTTCTTGGCAAGGTTTTCACAATTTGTTTGCCGCTGTCACCTTCTTATGACTAAGAGAAAATGACTAGTCAGTTCTGACTTCATGCCTAAGACAAAGCTAGAACTTATGAACTTCTGATTCCCAGACTAATGTCTTAACTGTTATCCCAAACTGGCTACCATGAATTTCTTTATTTCCATTTTTTAAGCCTCTCCTTGCCTCTTGAGTCCCAACAGGTAGAAGCATCTAGCTAGTAATCTTGAAAAACTCAAGCAGGATCAGACTTAATATGATTAGTAGATCCAAGATGGTGCTGACGATGACTGCCTTGATGAAATGCTCTCTGTATTTTTTCTTTTATGTACACTGAGAGCATTTGCACCAAGATAAATTCCTTGTGTGTCCAATCACGCTTGGCCAAGAAATTCTATTCTATTCTATTCTATTCTATTCTATTCTATTCTATTCTATCAATATTTAAATAGAAGGCTGCAAAGAAATTCCAGGTTTGTAAACTAAATTTGGTAGGTAAAAGCGTATTTAAAAAAAAAATCTCTCTGTGCTGCCTCTTCAGATTTGCTTTAGAACTCCAGGAAAGGGAAATAAAATATCTGTATCAATTTCCTTTAATAAGGCTGTTGTCGCTAAATAGTGGAACCCATTGGTGTTATTTCAAGCTAACTTTAGCTCACCTCAGCCTCCATGGAGGTTGGTTTGCCTGGACCATTGCAAAGGAACAAATAGTAATAATAATGCTTCTGGACTCCATAAACCCTCCTCAAGAGATCATGATCCACATGCTTGCCCTGGGCCTTGTGACTGAGGAGAGTTTATGGATTCCAGAAGCATGATTATTACTATCTTTTATTATCTAGATTTAGCTAGTTCTGTTATTATACCTTAGGAGTTCAATGTGTAAAAACAGATCTAGCCAGGTTCTAGATAATAAAAGCCTACATTTCGGAAGCACGGATAGGAATAACTATTGCTAAACTATTGTGAAAATGGTGGACAACACCAATAGCATAGCTCTTATAGATACAGGCCAGGTAGCTGATTGCTTTTTGCTACAAGATGTTCTTCGTGGCTTGAGGAACAATTAAAAAAGCTTTGAACAGAGCTATCAGAAAAGGCAGTTGGCAAAAGCAGAGCTGTAATGTGAGTTCCAAGGACTCACTGCTTTTGAGGAAAATACTAGTGCTGCTTCTCGAACGTGTTCTCCAATCCTTTGATTTTTAAATAAAAGTATATTACAAAAGTCCATTAGCTAAGGAAGCCTTTCCTCAGGAACAGATCCTTTATAAAGCTCCCTCTGAACTTTCAGACTGCTTTGGGAAAGAGAGGGAGTAAAATAATACATTAATTATTAGGACTATTAAAACATCAAAGGAATTGAACTGCAAGCCCACAAGAGCCAATGAAGAATCATTAACATGTGATTAAAGATAGAAAGAATTTCTCTCTCTCTTTGCATTTTCATTTGCATTTTTTGATCTTGCACATGGATCTGAATATGATTATATTTCCATTATGACTCCAAATTTTGGAAAACATTTTTTTAAATGTATAAAAATGTATACAATGTGTAAAATGTTATTATTGGTTTATATTATAATTAAACTTAAATGTAAATTGTAAGTAAAATTTATAGGGCATTCCCTAATCCAACAATGTGTACCTTAGCCACACTGTATAACTTTGTAATGTTCCAAAAAGGCAGGTACTGCATTCAGAAATTTTACTTGAAAAACAAATGGACGAAGCAAAATTTCAAATAAACTTGCTCTTTGTCAAAGAATGTGGAAACAGGATGGAACATATTTGATGCTTGAAATACTATAGTTGAAACTATAAAACTATTTAAAAAAAACTATTTAAAGTCTTCCTGGCTTTAGCTATGCATTGTCAGTCTTTGATAGCAAGCAAAGCAACGCAAAATGACACAACAGCTCCTTTGCTTAAAAATAGGGCACTATTTTGCTTTGTGGTATTGCCTCAAAGGGATACATTGCTCGGGTAGGAATTTAAAAATTTTTCAGCCCCTCAAACTGGATTAAGAAAGCATTTTCAGAACATCTCAGGCCTGCCTCTCAGAGGTGTGTGTCTATGCGCTCACACATGCACTTACTTTGTTTCAACACTTTATCTCCTTCATTTAGGTATATGCTGCTACAATCACCAAGGTGAATTAAATGGCAGAGTTAAAACAACCTTAAAAGCAGGAAAAGTAACAAAAACAGATACAAAATGTGTGGATGATTTTAATGTAATGTATTAATGCATTAGAAGTTTTCATCAATGTTATTCTTAGCTTTAGATCTGACATTGAAACAGGACGAAGCTAATTAGTGCAGTCACACCTAATTCTAATGTCCTCCCTGTGTCAGAACTTCAACTTTCCACTATAACTTTAGAAAAATTGCAACTTATGCCCCTCCACTGACTCTTTTCTTTTTATCCCTAATGGAATCCCAATCAGATTCTGGAAGGTGAAATCCATACAACTTAAAGTTGTCAAGGCACAGAAATACTGCACCAGAATATCGCAGAACACAGTTTGAAAAAAAACAAAAAACATGGAAGAGCCTTCCATAAAATGAAGGACCTCTTTAAAAACCTAAGAAGAGCTGTAATGAGCAGATTATATCTGGTGCATGATGCAGATTAACAACTAAGAAGAACTTTTTTCCCCTTTTCCTTTACAGCCAGTAATTGATAACAGCATCACTAAAATATTATCTATCATGGAACTTGTCATTTTAATCGTTGTTTTTAAAAATTTGTACTGTGTGTCTTAAAACACAAAAGGCACGATCAATTCAACTCTGAAGCGATAAAGCTATTTAAATAATAAACCACTTAAGCACTTTATGGAACAACACCAAGAATTTATGTTATGGATAGCCATAAAGGTAAGGCCAAAAACATGACAGTTCTTCTGAAACATTAAAGAGGAGAAAGAAATATGCTTATCAATAGAATACCAGAAGCAGAAAGATGATTTCTGCAGTTTCCAGCTTCGAAAATGACAGGTTGTGGACCAAAGTTTCAGAAGACAATTACTCCCCTCCTGCCCCCCCTGAACATCTGGCTGATTTAAAGAACATCTTCATCAAGGTTAGGGAAATTATCCACAGAAGCTGTTCCACAATATGTCTTCCTTTAAATGTCATAATATTCATTCCAAACTAAAGTAAAGTCATAATGGCCAAATTGATGCATCTAATCGTATGAGTGGTGCCATCCCTTTTTTCAAGAAAGCCAATCAGTTCAGAGGTGGTATTCAGCAGGTTCTGACCAGTTCTGGAGAACCAGTAGCAGAAATTTGGAGTAGTTCGGAGAACTGGCCAATACGACCTCTGACTGGTCCCACCCCCATCTATTCTCTGCCTCCCGAGTCCCAGCTGATTGGCTGGATCTTCTTTTGTTGCCCTGCAGTGGAGAACGGAGCTGGAAAGCAGGTTAGTGGGGTGGAGAGGGAATGGGATTTTGCAGTAACCTTTCTCTGCCATGGCCACCAAGCCACGCCCACAGAACTGATAGTAAAAATTTTGAATCCCACCACTGAATCAGTTTAAATGTTAATATTAGTAAAATAACATCACTGTACTTCCGCAATCCTTAATTTGCACTGTTCATTATTAGAAAGGCAATATGACATTATGGCCTTTCTCCTATTGTTTATGCTTGCCCCTCCAGATCTAGTAAAGAGGGCATTCTACAGGTTCCTTCTCTCAAATAACGTCAATGGGTCAGAGCTGTGCCTTCTCAGGGGCATCACTTGCCCTGTGAAACTGCATCCCTCCCTCTCTGGAAATTTAGATGGCACCAAGCTTTACAGAAGGCATTGAAGACCTGGCAGTCTCACCAGGCATTTGAGCCAGGTTGGTTGATGAGCTCTGTTATTACAGGTAGTCCTCATATTACAACCACAACCAAGCCCAAAATTTCTGTTGCTAAGTGAAACATATGTTCAGTGAGTTTTGTTCCAATTTACCTTATGATTCTTGACTCTTGATGAATGTATCTTTTCTTTTATGTACACTGAGAGCATTTGCACCAAGACAAATCCTTGTGTGTCCAATCACACTTGGCCAATAAAGAATTCTTATGTTTATTCTATTCTATTCTATTCTATTCTATTCTATTCCACTCAACTCTACTTTATTCTACTCTACTCTATTCTATTCTATGACTTTTTTTGCCACAGTTGTTAAGTGAACCACTGCAGTTGGTAAATTAGTAATGTGTTCATGGGAATTCGGCTTCCCCATTGACTTTGCTTGTCAGAAGGTCACAAAAGGAGATCACATGACCCTGACACTGCAACTGTCAGAAATCTGAGTCAGTTGCCAAAGCATCTGAATTTTGATCATGTGACTGGGGGGATGCTGCGAAGGTCTTCAGTGTGAAAAATGGTCATAAATCACTTTTTTGAAACAGTTTATGTTTCAATGAGGGGTCTGAAATATTTTCACAGCCTCTTTTTGACTCGTGCGATAACAGGTCCTCAATGGAAGGCAGGTTGGTAGAAATTGTTTTTTTTTTTTTTTGCTGTCCTAATTTATCCTCTGAAGTTCTGTGTCTGTCCTGTTGGGTTGCAGAATCAAACCAGACAGTTATAGAGGGGCAGATGAAAGACTCAATAATTCCTCTGTGGAACTGGATCAGCAGCTCCCTGGGCAGTTTGAGCTTTCTGAGTTGGCGCGGAAAGAACATTTTTTGTTGTGCTTTTTTGATGATGTTTTTGACATTAGGTGTCCAATTTAGGTCATGTGATATAGTAGAACCTAGAAATTTGAAGATCTCTGCTGTTGATACTGTGTTGTCTGATATTGTAAGAGGTGGTAGTGTGGGAGGGATTCTTCTAAAGTCTACCACCATTTCTACAGTTTTGAGTGTGTTCAGTTCCAGATTGTTCTGGTTACACCATGAAGCAAATTGTACTTTGATTAAAGATACCAATTTGACTATTTTTCTTTCTACAAAGAGACCACTTTTCGATTTTCTGCTTGGTAAAGATGAAAATTAAGTTTTAACTTTGGGATTTGATGACTAGATATGTAAGAGATCATGATATTATATATTGCTGGGTTTTGTTTTGTTTTTTGAGTGCTTGTTATATATAACATATCATATGATTCCTCACAGACCTTTTACCATCATGTACAAAAAGACATATTCTACTTGGCATTAAAATTCTAGATCCAAGAAGAAAAAAATATTTATTTATCTATTTAAAACATTTATTGGCTGCCCATCTCACCACAGGCTAACTCTGGCATTAACTGGCATTAAGGTTCTATAATTAAGAAGAAGAAATATATCAATTAATATTTCATTTCTAATAAGAACTGACATGATTATTGTATTACTATTCATCAATCACATAGTGGCCTTTTAAAAGAAAATTACAAGTATTTATTTAGAATTGAGTGTACTTTAAAAAATAGCTTGGCACCTCTTAGTACATTGAGATAATTTATTTACACTTAAAAAAAAAAAAACACCAGCAATGGCTCTGTAATATTATATCTACAGATGAAACAAAAGATAGATAGATAGATAGATAGATAGATAGATAGATAGATAGATAGATAGATAGATAGATAAATAGATAGGCAGACAGATAAGATAGATAGACAGACAGACAGATAGACAGACCTGATAAATGTATATTGTGAGAGAATAATTTAGAATAAGAACTGAATGAAGTTCAAATCATCCAATGATTGAAGATGAGGCCAGGAAAAGTTATTATGTTGTAAATATGTGCAGCAGTATATATCTAAGCAATAGCCAAGATCTAATTATTATTATACTCCTGCCTTCCTTTACTCTTCAAATAAAATAAGTCCTTGCTTTTAAACCGAATATCAATGTCTTCCTCATCTTTAGATTCCATCCAGGTTTCAAGCAGGGAAAATTGCCTTGGGGAAAAAAGTGCCCAGAATGCCTTTTATCTGATTAAACATTTGTTTAGCATTATATCTGTTTGTTTGTTTTTAATAAATATGTTAAAATGTAAACAGCTACTATGGGGAATTTTGTGATATCATACAGGTAATGCAATTAGTGAAATGCACAGTCAGCTTCTATAGGTAATTTACAGGTAAGACTTTGTTTTTTCTGAGAAAGTTTTTGAAGGCTAAAGTATATGTGCTGCTAAAATAGATGGAGAGTTAAGATTATTTCTGGATTATTTTTATTAGCATGTCTATATTCATTCTAAAGCATCTTCCTCACACAGGTTTATGCTTATTTTAATTTTGTGGGTCTAAAGCACTTAAATGTTTAAACCAACTCTTCCATCACCGGTTTGACAATAGCACAACTGTGGTTGATTGCACAGACTGATCTGCTGCAGCTGGGAGTCTATTTGAAATGCAAAACTTCCTCCATTTATTGACCAATGTTGCCATATTTCCCCTGCCGTTGTTATCTACTTTGGCAAAAAACTCCACTGTGGCATGTCAATTTCTAGTCAATTTGTTGTCACTGTCATGATAGCCTGAAGGTTTCAGTGACATCTCCAGAAGGAAATGAATTGATCTTCGTCGTATGGAAGCTTAAATGAATGTTGCTCTCAGTCAAACAGGATCACTGTCCTTATTCACTGCCAATCACAAGCATAAAACTTGCAGAAAGAGATTTGGGGATGGGATGTCTTACCACATCATACCACCTGATCTCTGCTGAAATCTAGACATCTGCAATCAGACCACATGCTGAAGAAAAGCTTAAGAAAAACTTAGAAACTCTCTATATAGACGCAGGTTGCATATTGGATTTTCTCTAGTTAATACCTTGGATGTCTAACTAACTAATTCAACTAACCTATTTAAAAGACAGACACTCTAATCCAGAAGTTCTCAACCCCCAGGCCATAGCCCACTACTGGGCCTTGGCATGTTAGAAACCAGGCTGTGAGAGCAATGGGTAAGTGTCTGTGCAAGTATGTACACGAAGCTCCATTCACATGAACCGATGACACTTGAGTGGAAGGCACTTTCACTCATGTAAGTGCTCCGTTCCAAAGGTGAACACTCTCACCTCACCTGCCACTTGGACCAATGGAGCTCTGCATTTGCTTGTGCACATGTCACTGACACGCTCCCCCCCATCTATGCCGGGCCGGGCTGCCAAGGTGGAAAGATTGCGGACCGCTGCTCTAGTATGCAAAAATAGTTCCAGAAATTTCATCTGATCACATCAAAATATTTATAAACATTGAAATTGCTTTTCTTTTTTTTTTTGAAGGGTTTGCTTTATCTGGTCATCTGTCCAGAGAGGATAACCAACCACATTCCACTATCCAAAGAGGAAATCTCTTGGGATCTATCAAACCTCATCCAATTTTGTCTTCAACTTTCTGTTTATTTTCTGTAAACCATTGTGATAATGGATTTTATCATATAAACAGTTCATCCCATTGTTCACACTTGTCCATTCTCCATAGAAGTTCCTTTACAATAAGCCTAATGGATATGCCAAACAGGGAATGAAAGTGAGATTTACAAATGTTTCATGGCAAATGAAGACATGTGAGTCATGGTACACTTACATCAGACAACAGATATTTTCATTTGCACAATTACATAATGGCACACATGTCATATGAACGTCATCACGGGTTGACAGAAACACCGTTGACTGCTATAACCATTTTGTACTTCTTGAAATACCTGTATGGGGGTCTGCTGAAAACACTAGTCTGCTGTGTGCTCAAGATCAGTACATAATCTTCTCTACATAGATACATCCGAAAGGTAATCTCTATGCTAAGAATTAAGTTTGTATTATTTTATAAGTTTTTAACCCTATATTCCAGGTGCTTGAGAATTTCCAAATTTCTCTCAGTAATATTTTTGAACATAATCCATTACAGAAGATGAGGATGTCTGCACTAAAATTTTAAGTCACCTATCTTTCACTCAAAAGCTTTTCCTACAGATAAATCCACTTTGATGTTTTTGATTGGATTCTAATGGAACTGTGGTATATATACCAAACAGATTGCAGCCTTGGACAAAAGGAGATTTCACCTATTTCAAGCTATTCAGTATCCAATTAAATATAAGAACATTCCACTCTATCTCCATAAAGAACTTCACTAAAAGTTCACTATTATCTTTTCAACTGAATGAAAATCAGCAAAAGGCAGAAATCAGAAGAATTTTCTTCAGCGCTATGCTGGGATGTACTCAGGATGAAAATAGCCATAGCATAAACAATCCTTGCAAGAGTCATTAATCCAACTTTATACTAATGGTGGGGATAAATCTCTGAAATCCTTAATTCTTTTTGGAAAGGATATGCATTGGGTAAATGGTTATTATCTGATTTTGGCTGTTTAATGAACCAAAGTATTTCAGAATAAGTTAATTTCTCTTCACAAAGCACAGAAACGCTCTGCCCCACTAGAAAAAAATTCACTACTTTTATCAGAGCTTTTTTAGTATCACTTTAAATTCTATCAATGTCCTCCTGAAAAGCAACCACATTTCCTTTTTAATGGTCCATCAGTTTCTAAGCTTACAGGATGTTCCTTTAGACTACAAATGACAATATTTATGCTAAATGCAAAGGAGTTCAAATAATGTGAAGGAGGAGAGAAGGAATATTTGTACCTTGTTGCCACTGTGAGATCGTGCTGCTTTATTTTTGATGGCTAAGAATATAGAAACCTTCCATATATGAAGAGGTTTAGAAATTTTTTAAAAAAGTGACTCCAAATCTTTTGATATTAACTGGCAAATACTAATGTTTACCGTTCTCATAATGATAATGTTTTAGAACTTACTATTCAGTTTTTCTTACTTTTATTTAATGACTATGTTATGACAATAAATTATTTATCCTGACCAAGTAAGGTATAGAACTATTAACATTAACAGATTAAAAAAAGATATTTTTACTCGTATACTTGTATCCTATTTTATTATTATTCCATTTAACACCCAGATATTCTATAGAAAACAAAATGAAGGCAACAGTTTCACACAAGATTGAGTTTGGTCCACGAAATTACTGAAAAATTGAAGTAAAGCAAAAAAGAATAATATATTTCAATAAGCTGTTAATATGATTTCATTTTATCATGATTTGGGAAAAGTTACAATCCCTTTCAATCAAAGAAATTGTTTTGCTAAAAAAAACCAAATGTAATATTTGGGGTTCAGAAAGAAAGTTTTCCTGGAAAAAAAGCTATTGAGTTGATTTCTGCAGATTAAAAAAAAAAAAACCACATACAAGAAAAATGAAACCAATTACAACTAGGAAGTGAAATCCTTAGAAAGTACTATAAAAACCCAGCTTTTGAAATCCATGAATATAATTTGTTAACTGTTATATTTATATTTTATGGTAATCAAAACAGTGCATATCCTGCTTGTACCTGTAGAAAATGCCAGATGTTATAAATACTAAACCCATTCTAATATTTACTAATATTACAAAAGTAGAATTAGTGAACAAAACTTCTGAGTATACAATATGTATATGAAGCAGTGCTGCCAATGTTTCTCAGCCTTGTCAACTTTAAGATGTATGGACTTCAACCCCCAGAATTCCCCAGCCAGCATGAATTCTGGGAGTTGAAGTCCACGCATCATAAAAGTTGATATGATTGAGAAAAACTGATATAACACATTGCAGTACATTAGTGCTTTTTAGTAGGTCAAGCTGGATTAGTCTATTCTAATTCTATGTACAAGAACCTACAAAAACATCATTAATGTACTTCTGACCCCCCAATAATGGCAACCACAGAATTAGAATTCCATCTAGTCATCCTAACCAAATCTGCAATGTTTTTCCCAGCGTGATTTGTTTTTGTTTTGTTTTTTAAATGATTGACCCACTTATTTAAGAAAGAAAGAAGGCAACCTATGTTGACTTCAGAGTCTTACATCACATGACTTAGGGGATGCAGTTCACAACCAGATCACAAGAGCCACCTGGAAGAAATTATATTTTTTTAATAGTACATCTGTAAAGCATACATGCTGCATTAAAACTGCATTTTAAAGGAATGGTGGCCATACCACCACAGAATAATTTTAAAATATGCTCTTTCTTCCCAATCAAATGGATTACTGCCTTGTATTCTGGACACCAATTGCTCTGAGCTCATTTTAATCTCTTGTGCTGTGAACTTTGGCTGGTTTTACAATTACTAACTAGACTAATTTGTATAGTAACAATTTAGCAGCAAGGTGCAGGAAAAAAATAGAACATGCAAACCCAATGCTACTTGCTTTGCTTTTCCCTCCCTCTCTCTTTCTCTCTCTCTCTCTGTCTCTCTCTCTCTAAATGCTACAAAAGCAATTTTAAAAGTTCACATTTGCCTAATCTATAAAACTAATTTATGGCTGTGGATGTAGGAGAAACAAAGGTTAACAATTAATGGCCTGAGTTATTTAAAAATGACTGAGGTAGGCAGATTTTCCTTCCATTTTGATGATTTTTCACATGCAAATACTGCTCTGCCTTGTGCATGAGTTTACAAAAAAAAAGTAATCTATGCAGAATATATACTCTGCATGAGAGAGATGGCTTTTTTTTCTTCTTGATTTTAAAAAATGATTCCAATATAATCTGTTCCTCACACTAGCCCAAAAGTCGCTTAACATTCTCTTGTCTTTAAGGAGGTTAACCTAATTGTCTTGACCTTGGTTGCTGCAATTGCTTCTCTAGGCATCTAACATCACATTAATGCAAAGGTGAAATGGGCGTTCCAGTTGTAAAATGGTTCAGCTTTCACAAATAAAATTTTAGTCATCATGTTTACGCTTCAACTGAGATTCTGAAATAAATAACTGAGTCTTTTTTCCTGACTTGGCATAGTTGTGGAATAAAAGGGAAAAGATTCTGTTGTGTCCATCTCCCTCCCTCTCTCTCTTTCACATATACCCAGCAGTTCACTATGTGGCTAAATTTGTATTAAATTCTAGAAGCTTGCCATGTGTCAATTTTTTTTCATAATTTTTTTTTTTTTAGAAGAAGAGAGATTCATTCTTTTTTTTTTTTTAGGACATGTTAGATGCTTTTAGATCAGGAGTATCAAACTCGATTTCATTGAGGGCTGCATCAAGGTCATGTTTGACCTCAGGGGCTGCATTGGGTATGGCCAGGGTAGGTGTGGCCAGCTTGACATCACTCATGTCAGGGGCACCTGTGGCAGACCGAGTGCTCTACCAGTGAAAATGGGCTACCGAGCTGCATTTTCAGTTGCCATGGCCTCCTGCAACCCTCTACCAGTGAAAATGGTAGTTAGAGCTCAGGAAGTGCACATGCAGCCCTCCCAAGCTCCATTTTCACTGGCAGAAGATTGCAGGAGGCCATGGCAGCTGAAAACAGAGCTTGGGAGCCCACTGGCAGAAGCACCGCAGGCTGGTTCTTGCTGCTTCCAGGCCAGATCTAAGTACCTCATGGGCTGGATCCAGGCCCTGGGCCTTGAGTTTGATACCCCTGTTTAAATGTTCCTATCAATTCTATTTATGATCTGGCTAGAAGGTCAGCTCCAATGACTACAAAGAGCTGTCTCCAAGTTTCTCTTTTGTAGAATGATAATCACCTGTAATTTGGGGTCCCAGCTGGTTGTGGGCCTCTGAGCTTTAACCCTGAGATCCATCTCTAACTATGCCATTGGGTCACTTGACTATAGGAAATGGAAAGAAATGGGCCGAAGCTCTGCCTCCAAAATAAATAAATAATAAAAGTATGTGTGCATCTGTGTGTTTGAAGTGCAAGCAGAAAGTTGCCAATTCAGACTTTGGGCTCTCTAAGTAGAAGTAGAAAAGTTCTTGCCTGAATCCCCAAAGGGACATAACCAGAACCAGTTTGACAATACTGGATGAGAGATATCACTGATCTGTCTCAGGAATGTACCAAGTTGACTATTACTGTTTTGCAGAAAGAAAAACCAAACTTCCTTGTACCTTGGCAAGCTGACAAATGTATTATGGGGTAAACTGGCAAGGTCTCCTTTATATACGATACTCTACAGACCACAAAATGGTATTTGGGGGGGGTGTTGAGTGATGATCTTAAATGAAGTATAATATTGATCAAAACTGAAACTTCAAAGAAAGGGAGGAAGGAGAGGATAAATAAATGATCCCATCTTTCCACAGATGCTGTTCTGATCTTCTGCAAGTTATAACTGGGAAGCATTTATCCATTGGTTCTGTGAAGAGCTCTGCATCAAGCTAGAGTTAATTAATATTATCAATCATCTCAGAATAATCAAATTAACAAAAAATGTAGTCTGATTCCAGCCTCAGCAGCTACCTTTTATCATATGAACAAATGGTTTTTTCCTTCGTATTTTAAATGACTGAAATTTGAAAAATAGATTTGTTAACTTCATAAAGGGCATAAATGTTATTAAAAAAAGTGGCTGGTTAACTTGTCACTGTTCTAGTCCTGGAACCTGGCATTGCACATATTGTACAGTTATTGATATAAATTGGGCCTTTTTATAAGAAGGGTAACATAACGATTCTCCAAGAAAGATTCATTATTGAAAATCTACAGTAATTTTCATTTCCCGCTTCCTTGCTCCAAAGATTTGATCTTGCTCAGAGTGAAGTGTTGGAGATAATTTAGAGTTGATCAGACATGTGCAATTCTTTATTATATAGAGTAGGGACTTTATAAAGCTCAGATAAAAAGGCTGTTTAGAAGTTAGAACAGCAAACATTGAATATAAAGTTGATCTGCTGCTCTGATTTGAGGACTTGACATCTAGCAAGCAGTTGAGGTAAAATAAAATCTTCTAACCAGATTGGTTAGATTGACTCTGAAAATGATTTAACTGTGACAGTTCTGTCTGTATCCAACAGAAGGATTTCAGTATAGTGCAATGGGTTTTACAGCTCAGGAAAATAGCTGAAAAACAAACAACCCTGAATCCTTGCTGGGTGGCCTTTTACTCGCATATAAAGTGAAGGAAGGCAAATAACTGTAATTTGGGAGAGATTCCTCCCAGATAAATGCTTATAAGGTATGTACATAATTTGCTACAATACATGACACAAATATAGTTCTTGACGTCACTTAAAATCCATTATTTTTCATTTATGGATCAAATGTACTAGGTCGAGACAATTTTCTATCTTTCAAATATTCTACAACAACCTTCACAACTCTTTGCAGGCTGGGGCCAATGTTAGTTGTTCAAATCATCTTGGCTGCTATTTCTGAGCTAGTCAATATACCTATCTGAGACAAGTCAGCTTAATCTCCAATGATATTCATATGGAAAAGTGATGATTTGGGGTAATTGGTGACAAATCTTACTTCCCCTTTACCGCTTTACTATTTTATGCCTCATTTCCAGCAAAGCCACTCTTCTTATGAGGTTCATAAGGTGTATCGAGAAAACTTCAAATTAAGTTGTTTTTCTTGAGGTTGCTGTTTCCACAATGCATCAGGGTGAGATGAGGAAGGAATCTTCCATGAATGGATGTTATCTGAATGGAAACCTTTTCCATTTAACTATATCCCTTGATCACTGTGTGCAGAAAATGTCTACCTAAGTAAAAAAAAAGCTTGTTGCAATACATAGAAACAAGGAAATGTTTCTGCCACAAGTATTGATATATGGATGCAGGTTTGATAACTGTAGGCTTTGAGGTTAACCTACATATACCCATAAGACTCTTAATGCATCTATATAGCAATAGCACTTTGACTTATATACTGCTTCATACTGCTTTACAGCCCCCTCTAAGCATTTTACAGAGTCAGCTTCTTGTCTCCAACACTCCAGATCTTCATTTTACTGACCTCGGAAGGATGGAAGGCTGAGACAACCCTGAGCTTCTCAGATTTGAACTCCTGAAGTGAGCAGTGAGTTAGCCTGCAGTACCGCAATCTAACCACTGTGCCACCATGGCTCTATACTACTAAAAATTCTTTGGTTTGTCTGTCTGCAACCTTCAGTTGGGTGAAGGCAAGTTGCCTGAGAGGGCAAGTTTTGAATCACCATATTTCAAAATGACTAAATTTAAAAAAACATCCAAAATTTAGGATCCATAACTCCCAGGAGATTAAAAGTTGTGACTGCTTGAGTGCTACTGGGCTACCACAAGGTCAGTTGTGGTCATGTGATTGCCATTTCCAATACTCCCTACCAGTTTCCCACAAGGAAAGTCCAATGGAGAAGCCAGCAAGAAGTAGGAAGTCATTCTGCTCCTGCTGCTTGCTTGTTTACTAATTTATTTATTTATCAAACTTACTGCCTAAGTGACTCTGAGCAGTTTACCAAAATCATGATGGAAGGGTTTTTCCCAACCATCATAATTTTATTTCTCTGTTTAGATAAGTAAACATTTTTGAAATGGTGACCCAACAGTTCATGGGTGTTTAGTTGTAGAATATAATGACACCATAATAACAACTTAGTTTTCAAATAATTGGAGTTACTTTTTTTTATAGTAAAGTTATAACAAATGAGCTATTTAGTTTAGAAAAATATTAAGTGAGGACATTGTTAGGAATTGATAGTAACCTAACAGTTGGGTTGGAAATATATAAACCAGGATAGACATTTAATACTGTCTCTTTAAGGGAATGCTAAAATTATAATTGGGTGTGGTTCCTCAAACAGCCATAAGATGGAACCAGAAACCAGAGTTGTTAGTTCTGTTGTTGTTAGTTGCTAGATGTTCTGATGGTCGATGTTCTTGGTTCCTGCATCTTCCCTGTTGACTGTTGCTTATCGTTGTTCTTCTTTGATTGCTGTGAGTCTATTGACTGAACTGTTTATGATACTGGACTTTGTTATTTGGATTATCCCTGGACTGAAAACTGACTGCNTCTCTCTCTCTCTCTCTCTCTCTCTCTCTCTCTCTCTCTCTCTCTCTCTCTCTCTCTCTCTCTCTCTCTCCCTGTCTCTGTCTCTCTCTCTTCCTCTCTCTCCCCCTCCCCCCCTTATTAAACTAAAACCCAGGATAATTCAGTGATGCTGAATGCTGGGAGATTCAGGTCAACCAAAAGGTGCAGCTTCATCTCATAGTGCATAATTAATTATGGATTTTGTTTCCACAAGAAATGATACTCATCAGCCTATTTTTTAAAGAAAAGAAACAGGATAATTCATGGATGGTAATTAGTAATAACTACATCATGCTTCTGAATGTTCATCTTGCAAAAAGGGTAGCTAAGAAGAAACTGGCAAATTGGACCTTGTCTCCCTTATGACCTTGCTTAAACATCCAAATCATCAGATGCCACAATGGACTAGATAGGATTTCAAAATGATCCAGCAGATATGCTCTTGTATACTTACTGACATATACTGACGTACATGAAGTTACAGTTAAACCTGCAAATGGTACAAAATTTGATAGCAGATTAGGTTATAGATAAAATATATTAAGTTGTTAAACCTGTATTGGAAGATCTTCATTGGTTGCCAGTTGTTCTTGGGGCACAATTCACAATTCAGTTCAATATTAATTTATTTTTATTTTATTTTATTTATTTTGTCAAGCGATTATAAGATAACAAGTATAAGTATAACATAGTTATGAATACATGAAATTGATACATATAAGAAAAATAAAAAGAAACAATAGGACAGAGACGGTAGGCATGTTGGTGCACTTATGCACGCCCCCTATTAGGATATTAATCCTCAACAATTTGGCCCCTGGCAAACTGGGATCTCATCCCTCTTATGGGCTTGCTTAAACTTTCAAATCTTCTGAAGACTCATTTCAAAAGTATCTGTTTAGCATGTGGGAGAGGACTCATTCTGTGTCACTGCTGTGAGTAGAACACTCCCTCAGAAATTCTGTTCAGCCCATTCTTTCTCTTTTTAGGAATGTTGAAAAGGTGAATCTTTTTTTGCTTGGCTTTTAATGGCTTTTAATGATTTTTTGTTCATATTGTAACATATCCCCTTTTTTTTAACTTTGCATATTCTTTTCCTAAATCATCTCAAATGTTGTCTCTCAATGGAAAGACTACATTTGAGATGATTTAGGACAGGGGTGGGTTTCAAATTTTTTTTTAATTTTTATTAGTTTTCAATAAACAAACATACACAAACAAAACACAAAACATCAAAACATAAAACTT
>BHFT01042968.1:0-33775 GCA_004320025.1 Laticauda laticaudata
ACCAACGGATGGCAAGTGTTTTTCTCCATTTTACATCCTCTTTCCATCCGTTGGTGCTGTGTGACAGGGGCTTTAATTGGTTGCTCGCCAACATAAATCTGTCATGGTAATGGGGCTTTTATGTTTCTGTAGTTGTCACATTTCACCACCAGGGGGTACTGCTGGGCCTTTGTTCAATCATGGGTTGAAGAAACAATGGATCGAGTAACAAAGAGATTTTTCTACACTGATTGAGTGTGAACTCATTTCCTTGTCAATTTGACTTTGGACTCCTTTTTTAAAAAAAATATATGATGGGAATAACAGAATAACAGAGTTGAAAGGGACCTTGGAGGTCTTCTAGTTTAACCCCATGCTCAAGCAGGACACCTTATATCATTTCAGGCAAGTGGATGTCTGATCTTTTCTTTAAAACCTCCAGTGTTGGAGCATGCACAACTTTTGAAGGCATGTCATTTGATTTCAATCTGATTTCAATCAATCAGAATAGAGCTGGAAGGGATCTTGGAGGTCTTCTGGTCATCTAGTCCAACCCACTGCTCAACCTCCTGCTCAAGGTTCAGATAGATGGTTGTCCAGATTTTTCTTAAAAATCTCCAGTGATGAAGCTCTCACAACCTCTGAAGGCAAGCTATCCCACTGATTAATTGTTCTCACTGTTAGGAAGTTTCTCTTTAGTTTTAGGTTGCTTCTCTCCTTGATTAATTTCCATCCATTGTTTCTTGTCCTGATTTCTGGTACTTTGGAAAATAAGTTGACCCCCTCTTCTTTGTGGCAGCCTCTCAAATACTGGACTATGGCAATCATGTCACCAGTAGTTCTTCTTTCTCTAGACTGGCCAAATCCAAATCCTACCCAAATCATTCTTCATGTTTTGGTCTTCAGGTCTTCAGGCATCTTTTTTCTTCTTCTCTGTACTTTTTCTAAAGTCTCAACATCATTTCTTTATAATGTGGTGACCACAGTGGTGGGATTCAAATTGTTTTACTACAGGATCTGTGGGCATGGCTTGGTGGGTGTGGCAGGAGAAGGATAGTGTAAAATCTCCAGTCAGAAGTAGTATTTGCTAGTTCTCTGAACTACTCAAAATTTCTGCTACTGGTTCTCTGAACAGAACCTGCTGAATACCACTTCTGGTTGACCAAAACTGGATGTAATATTCTCGGTATGGCCTTACTAAGGCTTTATAAAGCAGTACTAATACTTCACGTGATTTTGATTCTATGCCTCTGTTTATACAACTAAGGATTGTAGTCGGGTTTTTTTTTTTTTGCTGCTGCCGCACACAGCTGGCTCATGTTTAAGTTATTGTCCACTAGGACCCCAAGATCCCTCTCATACAGTTATTTCAAATCTTCTCATCTTGCACTACTTCTTTGTGATGTTCTATGCTCTGACTGGTGTCAGCTTTGATGGTTCCCAGACACCATGTTCTTTGGCAGCCTGGTTTCCTTTTACCACTAACTCTTCCAAGAATAGTTGCTTTTTCTCCAATCAATTCTCCTGCATGACATGGCCAAAATAAGTAAGATGCAGTTTGGTGATTTTTCCTTCCAGAGACAAGTCTGTGTTATGTGCTCTAGCATTTGCTTGTTAGTCACCTTTACTGTCCAAGGAATACGCATGCATTTTCTCCAACACCACAGCTTGAACGAGTCTATTTTCTTCCTGTCTTGTTTCTTTTACATCCAAATTTCATATCCATAGGTAGCTACAAGGAGCACAGTAGAGTGTACGAAACTACCTTTGTTTGCCAGATTGATGTCCTTCCTTTTCCATATTCCATGTTCGTCATTGCTGTGCAACCCAATGCAATACTGAGAGACAAAATGCCTAGATAAATGAATATTATGTTATAGGAATGAAATGGGATGTGTAGTGGGGTGGAATGGAATAGAATAGAATAGAATAGAATAGAATAGAATAGAACAGAATAGATCAGCATAGAATAGAACAGAATAGATCAGCATAGAATAGAACAGAATAGTTGGAAAGGACTAGTTCTTCTGGTCCAACCCACCGCTCGTATAAAACAAGTATTCTCCAAAAATGTTCTCTTCTTTTGTTTTCTCCAAAACAAGAGTTAATGAAGAGAACTATTTGCTCTCAATAGCTACACACACTGTTCTCATATTTATATGTCTTGTTGCTGATGTACTAGCCCCCATCTCAGGGGTTTTAACCTGATTCTGGTTATTTTTTTCCCATCCAGGTTTGATTTACTACACCAGTGCAATGATTGTGGGAGCTGGGCCAGCTTCTCTTCTAAGCCCTCTTTTAAAAATGTATGAACCTGGGTCTGTATGGCACCAGAGTGGGAGACGATGTGCCCAGTGTCCATAAAAATGATCAGGGAGCTACTACTAGGCAGGAAATCCCTCTTGTAGGGAGAAGGAATCCAAACAATTCTAAGGAAATTGTCACCGCAACGCCATGTAAAAATTGCAATTAAACTTTAATTTACAAAACCCATTGAAATGGGAGAACAAAGGGATTCTCCAAGGTGCTTTAAGATTTGCCTCCTCCTCTCCCTCTCCTTCTTTTCTTTTTCTTTTTCTCCTCCTCCTTTCTTTCCTTTTCTTCTTCTCTCCTACTCCTTTCTTTCCTTCTCCCCCTTCTCCTTTTCCTCCTCCTATCCTTCTTCTCCTCCTCCTTTCCCCCTTCCCCTCCTCTTCCTCTCCTTTTCCTCCTCCTCCTCTCGTCCTCTTCCTTTTCCTCTCACCCTTTTCTTTTTCTTCTCTTTCTCCTCCTCTTGCTTTTTCTCCTTCTCTTCCTCCTTCTTCTCTTTCTCCTCCTCCTTTCCTCTTTTTCCTCCATCTCACTCCTCCTCTCTTCCTTTCTTTTTATTGGAAGCCTTACAAAGCTTTATTAAATCTGGTTTTACAAGAATAATTTATGGGATTGTACCTATTTGTCCCTCGCAGGAGCTCTTGCTATTTATCTGGGGGAAAAAAACTCCCTCCAATATCGTTGGAACGTTTTGCAGAAGTTTTTAGAACTTCCCATTCTGTTCACTTATCAGACACGGATGGCAATTCATTTTAACTTTTTATATTATTTTTCTTGGTAAAAGTAATGACTTCCATTATGGGACATATTATGGATTTTTTCTAAGACACTTGAGGTGATAAGCAGGGAGCAGACTGTAGTATATACTCCGTTTATTTTTATTTTGTTCCTTCTGAATTCTTCATTGTCTTTGATAAAATTGGCTTTCCTCAGCTCACAAATTGAAGAAAAAGCTGAGAAAAGCTGGATAGCCCTTATTGCATAAAGTGGAACTTTTTTATTATTATTATTGTTTTGCAATTTTATACCAAATAGCTGACTCTTCATTCCCTTCGTTTTATGGGGAGATGAAAAGCCTTCAGGGCTGCCTAGAATTATCCTTCGGGTTTAATCTAATATGTCAGCCTTTCAAGCCCTCTCAAGACGGAGAAGGGGTGTGAATTGAATAGCCAAACAATTCTCTATCTTATAGAGTCTGGATTGGATTTTCTCAGCATGAGAAATGGTGGAGAAATTCAAAAAGGTGTACAAACTGTTCTTCTCTGACGGATATCAAAGAGATCCCAAAAGAACACTGGATATTTTGTACTACAGTAAGTACAAAAAATGACTGTGACCAAGCACACAATTATAAGTCATAAAAATCATTAAGCAGGCCCCTAGGTGCTCATGGCTGGGTGGGCGTGGCAGGTACTTGATACTGCAAAATCCCCATTCCTTCCCTACCCCACTAACCTGCTTTCTAGCTCCATTCTCCTGTGCAGGGCAACAAAAGAGGAGCCAGCCAATCAGCTGGGACTTGATGGGAGGCAGAGAATAGATGGGGATGAGGCCAGTCAGAGGTGGGATTTGCCGGTTCTCCAAACAACTCAAAATTTCCAATACTGGTACTCCAGAACTGGTCAGAACCTGCTGTTGAATGCCACCTCTACTGTGAGGTAAATCTATTGCTTGTGAGTTCTAGTTTTGCTTTCGGCATGGAAGCTGACTTTGAGCCAGTTGTGTCAGGAACAAGAAACCAGGAACCAGGGTTTTTCAAATAAATACAAATTTAATCCGTGTTAGCTTACTACAAGAATCCAAACTTCTAAAGAACCTCACACTAGAGTGGGAACCTCACTCTCAAGTGTACATTGATTAAGGCAAGTTGCTGGTGCTCCTTCACTGGAGGTTTTAAAGAAGAGATTGGACAACCATTTGTCTGAAATGATTTAGGGCTTCCTGTCTGAGCAGGGGGTTGGACTAGAAGACCTCCAAGGCCCCTGCCAACTCTGTTATTCTGTTATAGGTCAAGGCAAAGTGATGGGTAGATAAGAGGCAATGGAATACAAGGTGATCTGAATTTATCTCTCGTGTGGGCATGAAAGGATTCCAAACTGATGATGCATTTGATCCCTCCCTCAGATTCAGCCTGGTCATACTCAAAAAAAACCAAAAAACGCTGTGGCATAATAATATTAATAACTCCTGCTCTGAGGCTTAAGTTGATGTGAACTGAAGTGAATGTGATGAAATGTGACTTGTTGGCACAGCTTTATGAGGCACTTGGAATATTGCATCCAGTTTTGGTCACCAGGATGTAACAAAAATGTTGAGACTCTGGAGCGAGAGCAGAGAAGAGCAACAAAGATGATTAGGGGAGGCTAAAAGATATAAAGAACGGTTGCTGGAATTTGGTATGTCTAGTCTAATGAAAAGAAGGACCAGGCAGTATTCCAATATATGAGGAGCTGCCATAAAAAAGAGGGGGTCTATCTATTGTCCAAAGCACCTGACAAGAAACAATGGATGGAAACTCACCAAGGAGAAAATCAACTTAGAACTAAGGAAAAACTTTCTAACAATGAAAACAATTAACCAGTGGAACAGCTTGCCTTCAGAAATTGTGGGTGGTTCATCGTTAGAGGCTTTCAAGAAGAGACTGGACAGGCATTTGTCTGGAATTGTACAGGGTCTCCTGCTCAAGGAGGTTGGATTAGAAGACCACCAAAGACCCTTTCAACTCTGTTATTCCATCTGTTTGTCTGTCTGTCTGACATCTAAAGGGGAATTTGGCACATGTCTTCCTCTATCCAGAAAATATCCTATGGCATATTTCTTTGCTTGCTTTGCTTTCTGTCTCCATATCTATTTCTCTGCTTTCTCCAGATGGTCCAGGATGAACTGTAACTCCAATCAACCCCAATTTTGCAACAAGGCTGCATGCCATTCTTAAGACAGCTGGTCAAATACTAGATCGTAAACACCAATATGTCTAAAAGGCTTAGCAATATGGAGCATTCAAGCTCTGAAGAACCAACCAGAAGATGTGAAGATGTACCATGCATCTCTGAGAACACTGATTGAATATTAATGCTGTGTTGGGGGACAATAGGCTAACTCTGTTTACCGCTTAGCAAGGGCTGTAAAGCACTGTGAAGTGGTATATAAGTGCTACTGCTTTGCTATTAACAACTCTTAGTCCCCCTGCCCATCTTGGAGCTTTCCTTTTTTGCAATTGTATAATGGTTTTTTTTAAAATTTTTAAATTGTAATCTGATTCAGGTTTTTAATGTTTCATTGTATTGATTGAAATTGTACACTGCTCAGAGCTCCTCTGCGAGGGAGAGATGGGTGGTTAAAAAGATTGATATATAAATAAACCCAAAAACCGTGAAGATGTTGAAGGTTGTTGTCTTAAATAAATAGTTCAAAAATATGTGTACGTGTCCTTCCTTCCTATTTTTGAACAAAACAAAAGGGGATAAATTAGGACTTGTATGACTACACATGGAGTTGGGGAAGGTTTCTTATCTGCTACCAAGAAGGGGATGGATACAAAATGAACTGTGAAATGATCTTCTTGGTATTTGTAAGACTGCAAAATTAGCAAGTTTTTGGTATATCAAATAATCAATATGAAGATGAAGTGGGTGGAAGTTTCATGGTGTGGGAAGCCCCTCTCGCCTCCTAGAGAATGAAATATTTTGAGGAATATTAAAAAAGGCAGAATAGTATATTTCCCCAAAGGAGAAAAATCTTAACAAAGGCAGAAAGCAGCCCCATAGCCTCAAGCCTTTACCAACTCATACAATACTTTTGTGGTTTTTAAGAGTTGTCAACAGAAAGGGAAGGAGAAAGAGTGGGCAGCTTGCATTCCATAAATGCTTTCAAAGATAGCAACTAGGTGACTGAAGTTTCTGCCGTGCAAAATTCTAACTGGAGAGCATGATTGATGATTCTTGGCTATGGATATGTCCCATTGGAGAATATGAATTATGATATACCCAGGGAGTGAAGGAAAAACAGTGTCAAGGGTGACAATGAATAATATGCCTCAGAGTCAGCAACACCCAGGCAGTGCCACATCTTCTAACTCCCAATAAATCTTTTTGGAATTTGGCTAGAGACTCATGATTTAAATGACATGGAGTTGGATATTTAGTGCCGATTAAGAAAGACTGGGCCAATCTATTCATAAACAAAACATACAGAATGTTGGATTTGATGAGATTAAGAATTTATTTCCCCCCACCCAGCTCCAAGGACAGGCCAATACCTTTAGGAGATAATAGGATTAACCCACCACCATTGAAATAGTAAAAAAAAAAACAAGGCTCCCTACATTGCACACACACCCTGGAGCATCTCAATCACCAAAACCCAGAACCCTATAACAATCTATCCACTGACAGCCATTTGATCAGCCACCCCAGAAACATGCTACTGTCACTGAAGTTTCTGGTACCCCAAAAAACAGATACTTTCTTTCAAACCAGTCAGCCTCCATTTTATTTTCAGTGATTTTCTCCCAGCTTGGAATGGGAGCAGATTTTTCTTCCTATAGTATAAAGTACCACACAGAGCAAAAAAAAAAAAAAAGTACAGTCACCATNGCAAAAAAAAAAAAAAAGAGTACAGTCACCATGTGCTTTACTGCTCAACTGTTTTACTGTAACAGGAAACAGGAAAGTCTACTCAGAACAAAAGAGCATAGAGTATACACCATAGATCCATACTTGTAAATACTTATCTATTGGCTAAATACGACTGTAGTTGTTGCATTAGAAATACATTCCAACAATCTGTTGGAAGTTAAAACCCACCCCTCTCCTAGAAAAATGAAATATCCTAGGAAATATTAAAAAGGCAGAATATTTCCTTTAAAAAGAAAGTAGAAACTCAAAGAAGCAGAAACTCAGCCTCCCCACCCTTACTAATGGGCCATTACTCTGGTCTGGGGCAGCCTATTTTACATAACAAAGATCTACTCCAGGTAGAGCTATAATAGAAAATGCCCAAAGCCCTTTCATCACATCATCATCCAGCAAGGCTCAACCAAGCCAGGGACTCAGGACAGTCGACAGAGTTGCCCCATGCATGGCCCCATGGAAGTCTGACAACCAATCAGAATACAGGCTCAAGTTCAAATCACAACAGAGGGTATAAAACCAAGAGACTCTCAGCATCTCTGTCCTTTTTTTCTTCACCCAAGGCATGTGATCCTGTCCACCATTAAACCATTTTTCCAAGCAGTCGCCATGCTTCCAATGTCTTTCTTCCTCACTTGGAACTAAACCCAAAAGGATAAGTCTTCCAACAAATGAATTCCAACACCCCTTGAGTCAGGCACAACTAGAAAGGTGAAACTTTTACCATTTCAAATGGAGCTTTAGTTAGAAAGTGCTTTCTCAGGACTTCACCAAATTCTCTGCTCAAATTTCAGTTGCAGCTAAGCCTCCAAAGACATGTTTTACAGCTCCTTGAAAATGTGGCAACACAGCCCAGGTTCACTATAAAACTCACCAAACTGCAGAAAAAATGAAACATTATTTCTACCAGGAGGTGCTTTCTTAGACATTGGGCAAGTTTTTTCTCTTTGTACAATTCCAAGTGATTGATTATCTAGCAATATTTGCAGGCTGTGATCTCCTGAAATCTAAAATATTTTTTTTTTTTTTAGTATTTAAAATCCATCATTCGGTTGATTCATTGGGCATTAAAATGCCAAGAAAATGTTTACGCTCTAAAACGGAATTATATAAGCTTGCACGATATTTTTTTCCCCTAGCTAACCACGATTCCAGCACTGACTGAATAAGTGATGAATGCATGTAAGAGTTTACTGCACATTTGTTGATTTAGAGAAAGCATATGATAAAATGAACAGATATTATTTATGATATCTTTGAACAGATCTGGAGCTGAAGGTTGGTTCCCAAAAGTGATAAGAGAGGTACATAAGGAAAGGAAAGCAGGTATGAAAAGAAATGGCGAACTTAAGGAACAGTTCTATTTAAATAGGGTGTGATGTTCCCTTGGATATGAAACTACATTTACAGAAAATACATATAGAATATTTTCAGGAGTATTAGAGGTATGATGTTTAGGGATTTTGATTATGAATGTGTTTGTGTTCTGACCTAGCTCCACAAACACGACAAACCCTTTGAAGCTAACTCAAAGGTTCCTTTATTAGGAGTGCCAGGAACCCCAGCAAAAAGTTTATCTTTCACCTCAGACTAACAAGTCGGTCTGGCAGGGGAGATGAATAGTTATCTGCCACACATATTCATCTCTGCTCCCTGCCTTTTAGCCCCAGAGCTAGGTTGGGGCTTCACTAGCAGTGGTGGCTCTTCCATCCCAAGGACCAGCCCATAGATTCCCGCTGCTCTCCTCTCCTCTGCCTTCTGTGCAACTGTGTGTCAGGCACTAGACCCAGCTGTTCCTCCTCTTCCTCATCAGCCACCTCCAGACCTGGGGTTGTTGACTCTCCATCTGAGGGCTGATGGATGGCCCAGGCTCTGCCTCTCTCTCTCTCTCTCACAGCTCCATTCCCTCTTCCCCCTCAGAGCTCTCAGGTTGCCTTGATGCTGGCCCTGACTCCACGTTTCCTCCTCATCTTATTTGGTGCTAGAGGAGCCAGTGGTCGACAGGCCACAATAGATGATATTGTGTGGTCATCTGAAAAACCCAAATC
Source organism: Laticauda laticaudata (assembly GCA_004320025.1). Taxonomy (NCBI): domain Eukaryota; kingdom Metazoa; phylum Chordata; class Lepidosauria; order Squamata; family Elapidae; genus Laticauda; species Laticauda laticaudata. The sequence continues at coordinate 8,969 of BHFT01042968.1, forward strand.
ATTTGAAGCAAATGTTATATTGTATGGTGCATGACAAATGGGGGAAGACAGTAGCATGCATGAGGCTGACAGGGTTAAAGTAATCAAGATAGAATTTATAACCACCATTTTGGCATCCTCAGCATTCACTGAACCTGGTTAGTTTCTTGTAGATATTTCATTACCCAACTAAGTAACATTATCAGGGCTAGAAGAGAGTGGGGTCTTCTTTGATTGCCTTGCACAGGAGAACAGAGCTGGAAAGCAGGTTAGTGGGATGGGGGGGAGTGGGGTTTTGCAGTATCCTTCCCCTGCCACACCCACCAAGCCACACCATGTGCACCAAGCCACACCCACAGAACTGGTAGTAAAAAATTTTGAGTCCCACCACTGCTGTGGTGGCACAGTGGTGAGAATGCAGTATTGCAGGATGACTATGCCCACTGCCAGAAGTTCAATCCTGACCAATTGAAGGTTGACTCAGCCTTCCATCTGTCTGAGGTCAATAAAATGAGGACCCAGATTATAGGAACCAATATGCTTAGAGAGGACTGTAAAGTACTGTGAAGTGGCATCTAAATCTAAGTGCTATCCTTCAGAGAACTTCAAGGACTCTTTATTTCAACCCTGATCTATAAAAGTATTCTCTGCTATTGGCAGCTGTTATAGAAACACAGGCATCCGATTCTGCTTTCAAAGCAGCCCATAATCTTCATCTATCCTGAGTTACATGAATATGAATCTTTAGTCCAGATAGTCCTTGATGTACATCAGCTCATTTAGTGACCGTTCCAAGTTACAACTGGAAAAAAGTATCTTATGACCAGTTTTCATACTTATGACCATTGTAGCATTCCCATGGTCGTGTGATCCAAATTCAGAGACTTGGCAGCTGACTCATATTTATGATGGTTGCAGTCCCGGGGTTACATGATCCCCTTTGGTAACCTTCTGACAAGCAAAATCAATGGGGAAGCCAGAGTCACTTAACAGCCATGCTACCAAATGCCCAGTCCCACTGCACTTACGGATGCAAAGAGGATGTAAAACATTAAAAAAAAGCTTGCCATCCGTTGGAAAACGGTATGCATTCGTTGTGTACTCACTGCATACGTGTTTCATACTCTCTATCCGTTGAGCATCCGTCCACTGCAATTTCATCAGTGCAAGAAGTTTTGAGCTGCACAAAACTTTGTGAATGGATGAATTTTCCGCCACGTACGATGTACATCCGCGACATATACGGGCAACAAACGTTCTATGTCCGTTATCATCCATAACATTCTGCTGTATCCTCTCTGCATCCTCTGGCCATATCCCTCAACTCACATCCGCTGCAGCTTGAAAATGGAAAGAGGGAGCAACAAAAGTGCACGAACGTATACACAGCATTAGTAGCACGAAAATAGAAGGATGTAAGCGTATGCATCTTGATTATAAAGTTTAAAAATGGGAAAACATTTGTATCTGGGATGTATCTCGTTATATTTAGAATGTCTGGAGTATGTTCAGAGGATGTAGGAGGACACCTAGCAACAACCGATATTTTCCATAAAAAGGAGGAGAAAATCATCTGGATCGCTGGGATGGTGATCATACAGTCCCACTATGGTTACACTGGAGGTTTATCTATCCCACAACATCCTATATATCCCACAAGCATGCAAAGGCTTAACCATTTTTTCAAAGTTTCACCAACACTTTATTAATAAACAAAAAGAACCAAGTAAACTAAGTGTGTTAACAAAGATAACCTTTATTAAATTTACTAGGTAAACTTTATGATTTATTAAATAAGCAAAATGAACCAAGTAAATTGTATTAAGTGTCTTAAGCAAAGATAACCTTTATTAAATTTCTTAGGTAAACTTTATGACTTTATTAAAAAAGCAAAATGAACCCAAGTAAAATGTCTTAAGCAAAGAAGATACAACTCAGTCTCTGACACTATTCTCAGTCACTCTGAGTCATGTCCATGGTCTCAGCTGTTTAAGCGGCAGGGACTTGGAGTGGGCTGTGGCTTGAGTGCTATCTGAGCACCATTGGGGGCTGGGGCCCGAGGTACAACAGGTGGTGTGTGTTCAGGAAGCTATCCGAGAGCTGACTCTAGTCCCATGAGGTTAGAGGCCCTTCATCAAGGACTTGAGATGTCAGGCCATACTGATGACAGATTATCCAATGACGGGCTTGGCTGTGGGTGGAGAAGGTTGGAGGAAGTGTTGGGCTGTCTTGGTTTGCAGCTGGGTGAGGACGGCGTCTGTGGTGTCCGATGAACCTGGGTCTGGACTGGGAAGTTCTGCTTCTGCTGTGGAAGTCCTGGTGGTCGTAGCCTGTGGTAGGTGAGGAGCTGTTGAAAGCCATGAAGGGCTATGACATTCCCTGGGGTGGAGGAGCAGACCTGGACTGGTAGGAGCAGCCTCAGCTGGCCTTGAGGGTTGTGCAGAAGATACTGCGACTCTCTCTTCATCACCTGGTACTGGGCCTCGGGCAGGTCCCTCAGGGTCTGGCTCACATAGGTGATGAGAGTGTTCCGGTCCAAGGATACTCTGTCCAAGTGGACCAAGCTGAGAGAGAGTTCTGTGCTGGTCTTCATTGTGTCCCTGTTCTCCAACAGCACACTGTGGTCCTGGCCCTCCAGTCTGCCTCTCTGCCTGCGTCCTCTGGAAACTGGGATGGGGGGTGGGTTGGCCTCTGGTGGCCCGATACAGTCTGTGGCCCTTTCTCCAAAGTACTCGTTCTCCCTCAGCCATTCCAGCACCTCATCCTCATGCTCTCCCGGAAACAGTGTACTGTTTCCTCTCTCCCTTCTCCTTCCCTTGCCTCTTCCTCCCTCTGGCAGGGGCTTCAGTAGGGCTTTTCAGGGCTTCACATCAGGGCCTTCTGGAGATTGTTCAGGGCCTTCAGGCGGCTTAGCAGCAGGCCTTGCGCAGGGTTTGAGGGGCTTGAGGGGCTTGAGGGCCTTTTGGGGCTGGTCCTCTGCAGCAGCAACAGCAGCAGCTTCAGAGTCAGTGCCACGGTGGGATGCTGGTTCTGGCCTTCTTCACCTTGCCAGGGCTTGAGCAAGTAGGCACGGGCTTCCTCTTCTTGCCTGACTGACGAACCATGGTGTTCCTGCAAGAAGTATGTGCAGCACGTCTTTCCCCTGTATTGCTGACTGCGTGCATGCTGCATCCTATATCCATGGAGCCTGATGCTATTCTTACTCCCCACATGCACAGTGAATGCTTTGCATCTGATATACATCCGCGCGGCATCCCCTTTGTTTCCATAGACGTCCATGATGCATCCGCTTCATCCGCTATGCATCCCCCCTCCGCTTTGCATCCGCTTTGAAATTCTCCCCCGGAACCCCTTCGAAGGTGTCATCCGCTTCCATCCACTGTCATCCTTTTCCTATGAACATCTGTTTTAACATCCCCACTACATACTACCACACGTCCGTTCTTTTCTGTTATTTTCCATTCGTTATGCAAATTTCACACATTTTGATTTGGAGCGGATGACAATGGATGGAGCCACCCCCAAAATTTTGCTCGTCCGCTGTGTCCTTTATGCATATGTTTTGCGTCCATCAGCCAGTGGGACTGGGCCTTAGAAGTAAATCAGTAGAAGTAAATCAAAGTTGCCTGGTGTCATCAATCTCCTCCACCAGGTCTCAGCAGGGTCAGCTTTTGTTCCCACGGGAAAGAACTACCTAGCCTAAACAACTCTCTCTATCTCCACTCCTCCCACCTTAGGAATGTGGCAAGCCCAAAACCCTTCTCCCCAATACCAGCAAAGAAAATATATATAAAGGCTAAATAAAATAGCTACACATGTCAATTTCAGGCTTGACATGCAGTGTGTCAGGTATTAACTTAATACCTCTGGCAAGAAAGATAAAAAATGGGGCAAAATTGACTTAACAGCTGTCTTGCTGAGCAACATAAATGTTGGGTTCTATTGTGGTCATAAGTTGAGGACCCCTGCATCCATATCTAAGGAACATGTCTCCTGTCAGCTTTGGAAGTCACATTTTACTTAGAAGCTTCTACACTGCCACATCTTAGTGCTTGAGAAATTGGGAGGGGGATCTCATTGTGAGGTGGAAGTTTAGACATTAGAACATTCTTCTCATAAAGTCAAGGACAAGTTACCCTGCACCTGGAAAGGAGGGATTGGAGGAAGGTCTCCAGTTGGGACAATTGGTCATTGGTCCATGTGGTGGACTGATGGATGCAAGGGATGGATCTTTGATTTTCTTTTGGGAAGGGAAAACCCAGAACTCTCAGATTTGGGTTTTCCCAGATGTGCCAATAAGACAACTCAAATAAAATAGAACATTGAAAAAATGTTTGTCTTGGAGTTTATTGAGTTGGAGTTTATTACTTGGAATGCTCATATCTGATACATATATAGGAAGACTAGTTGACACATTAAGTGAAGTTAAGTGCTGGTTTTTGCATGAACAAATGTTCACCATCTTAATGTACTTTTAATAATAAATCAGAGTTTGTGTAAGGATATTCCAGATAGACTGTTAAAACACATCCAGTATTGTGGATATTGTGGACACATCCAGATAGACTGTTAAAACACATCCAGTTAAAACACATCCAGTATACTCTAATGTATTAAGAGCTGTGGTGGAACAGTGGTTAAAATGTAGTATTTCAGGCTAATTCTTCCCATAGTCTGAAGTTCGATCCTGAAAAGGCTCAAGGTTGACTTAGCCTTCCATCCTTCTGACATCAGTAAAATAAGGACCTGTATTGTTGGGGGCAAAAGGTTGACTCTAAACTGCTTAGAAAGGGCTATAAAGCACTTTGAAGCAGTATATAAGTCTAAAGTGCTATTGCTATTAGTTGCCCGGATGGCACAATGGTTAGAATGTAGTTTTGCAGGCTAATTCTACCCACTGCCTGGAGTTCGATCCTGATTGGCTCAAGGTTGACTCAGCCTTCCAACCTTCTGAGGTCAGTAAAATTAAGACCTAGGTTGCTAGGTGCAATAGGCTGAATGTGTAAACTGCTTAGAGGGGGCTGTGAAGCACTGTGAAGTGGTATATAAATCTAAGTGCTATTGCTATTAAGATTCTAAATATGCAATTAGTAGTAGGTGAGTGGTAGTAGATATCTTGAGTGACATTGTCCATCATCTCTAGACAAAATTGGAAAGGCAAGTCAAGAAACAACAGTTTTAGGTAGCATCTTCAGTTCAAACTTGGCATTAGCCTCAAATTAGTTGCTGATTTGATATCCCAGTTCATTCTTGAGTGTGTGAAAGACGTTGAGACTGTAGAAAGAGTGCAGAGAAGAGCAACAAAGATGATTAGGAGATTGGAGGCTGATTGATATGAGGAATAGGATGTGTCTAGTTTAATGCAAAGACTGACTAGGGAACACATCATAGAAGTGTTCCAATGTTTAAGGGGCTACAAAAAAGAAGAGGGAGTCAAGCTATTCTCCAAAGCATCAGAAGGAAGGATGAGAAGTAATGGGTGGAAGCTTAACAAAAAGAAAGACAATGGTGAATTAAGAACAAATTTCCTGAAAGTGAGAACAATTAACAAATGGAACAGCTTGCCTTCAAAAGTTGTGGGTGCTCCATCATTGGAAGTCTTTAAGAAGAGATTAGACAAGCATTTGTCTGAAATGGCATAAGGTTTCCTGCTTATACAGGGGGTTGGACTAGGAGACTTCCAAGGTCCCTTCCAACTCTGTTATTCTGTTAATTGTATTAAGTGAAAACTGATCTCTGCAACTTAAGATGTTTTCTGAAAGAGTTCCTAAACCCTTCCCTATGTAACTAAAGAGCAGAGGCTAATATTGGCTTAGTAACAATCAGAAACATGTACAGATGTCTAAATGCAGGCAATGCCAGAGGGATCAGATGTGAAACTTTCTTATCTTTGGTTGCCATGCCAATGGCAGATGACGTGGCTTGTTTCACTTTATAAAAGCAAGTATTTTCCATGCCTTTTTGACTTTCCATCACCAAGGAGTTGTGCACCTTTTTTTAAAAAGGGAGGAGGAAAGACAGTGTCTAGATTCCCTGTGATGTTTGCTACAACCTCTGAGCTCTTGCTGAAGGAGACTTTCCAAAGCATGCTGACCTGGAAAACTTCCAGAAGCAGACAGACAGCTTCTCCTGAAGTGAGCCGGTTGCAAAACCGAGATATTTTCAGCGTCATTTTAACTCCTGATCGCATCCCCAAATTCTGCATACCTTCCTTGGAGGTGGAACACCCCACATTTCAGTCTGCTCAAGAAAGATCTCCAAGACTTAGAATGTCTGAAGAAGTGATTGGAAGACCAAGGCGGGTTAGAAGCTCACCTGAGATCAGCCTAAGAAAATATTTTCACACTCAAGGTACTAGGGGCGAAAGAGACGCCAGTTTTTCTTCTTGGGAGTTAGGAGCACATTCAGATCCTGTGACACAAGCTGCATTGTCTATGCCTCATCTCGCCAAAATCATGACCCCTTACGGATTCCTGACATTGGGAGAATGTCCCAAAGTCCACAGGAAAGAATCTTTATTCTTTGAGTTCGAGTCTACGGAGTTCCAACTCTTTGTGCCCAAACAGACTCTTCCACCAGTCTGTGAAGCTCGGAACCCCTCAAGAAGCTTGGAGATCTCCTCAGACAAGGGGTGTAAGGCCAAAGGATGCAACAATAAGCATAAGAAAAAACTGTTTCAGCTGCTGGTGAAGAAGCACCTGTCTAACATTAGAAAACTGAGGTCCAGTCAGGCATCAGAAGACAGATTCGTGATTCAGCCAGAGTTGCTCTTCAGCTGTCCATCTGCTTCTCTCCAGTGCAACCCTCAAATGCAATAATGACTTTGAGAAGGATGGAGATGAGTGAAAGGGACGCCAAGGGCTACAAGGGAAAGCCAGTTGCACTTCTCAGGTTGGTCATCCCACCTCTGTGACTTAGGTGGAAGAAGGAAGGGTTCATGTCTTGTTAAATGTTTTCTCTGAATTTACTTGCTCATGCAGGATGGAAGGAAGAATATGATGCCTGTTTAAATTCCTTATAGCACAAGACCGGAAGGAAGGAAGGAAGGAAGGAAGGAAGGAAGGAAGGAAGGAAGGAAGGANAGGAAGGAGGGAAGGAAGAAAAAAAGGGAGGGAGGGAAGAAAGAAGGAAGGGAGTAGAAAGGGGAAGGAGGGAAGGAAAGAAAGAAGGGAGGGAGGGAGGGAAGAAAGGAGGGAGGGGGAGAAAAGAAGGAGGGAACAAAGGAAGGGAAGAAGGGAGGGAAGAAGGAAGGAAGGAGAAAAGAGAGGGAGGGACAGAAGAAAGAAAAGAAGGAAGGGAAAAGGAATGAAGGGAGAGGGGAGGATGGAGAAAAGAAGGGAAGGAGGGATGAGAAAAGGAACAGAGGAAGGAATGAAGGGAGGGAAGAAAGAAGAAAGGAATGAAGGAAAGAGAAAAAAGGAAGTACGAAGGAAGGAAGGAAGGAAGGAAGGAAGGAAGGAAGGAAGGAAGGAAGGAAGGAAGGAAAACTCTCAGAGGGGAGAGAGAGAGGGAGGGAGGATGGCTTTGGGGGGGTTATAAGGTACAAAATACAACTGATCCTTATTCCTTCCCTCTAACCCATCCCTTAAAAACAAGAGGGGAGAAAGTTATTCTTGATAACTTTAGTGGCGCCCTGGGGAACTTCAGAGGACTATGCTATCCTTATAAAAGGAAGGCCTCTGATTTAGAAACAGGAAGAAGCAACAAAACTTTTTTTAGCTGTGTTTTATTTTCTCAGGCACATAAAACATTGCCAGCAAGCAGTGCTTGCATTTGCTAGAAGAATAAGGTGCACACACTCCTAGAGCAAGGCAAAGAAAGAAAGAGAAAGAAACGTAACCAAAGAAGATTAATTTGTTTGTGAAATCCACAATAAGGTTGATGGGATTAAGGGGAATTGCGCAAGTTTCTTGGCATTAAACCAATTTTCCACTGGTTTAAAGATAACACATTTTGGGCCTGCGGAAGGATACTATTGATGTGACTGGGAGTACTAGTGACCTTCTGGAATCCCACAAATAAACCATAATATCTCTTTCTTAAAATACTTGCAGACTCCGGCACTGGAAAAGCATATATTTGGGGATGTTGCAAAGCAGAAGAAAACAACAATGTGCTTTTGGCAATTATATTAGGAAAGGAGCCTATTTGGGCAACATTGGGTGGTGCAGTGGTTGTACATTATGTGTTTGGAATGTTGCTCTAAAAATTTGTTAGGGAAAAATATGTCCAGGTAATCCTTGAATTTCAACAGTTTGTTTAGTAATTGCTGTGCAGTCCTCCATAAAGGTAGGTGGCAGAAGTTGTTAAAAAGAATCAGAATAGAGCTGGAAGGGACCTTGTAGGTCTTCTAGTCCAGCCCCCTGCTCAAGCAGGAGACCCTATACCATTTCAGAGAAGTGAGTGTCCAGACTCTTCTTAAAAGCCTCCAGTGATGGAGCACCCAATATTTTTGTTGGTAGCAAGCAGTTCCCCTGGTTAATTGTCCTCACTGTTAGGAAGTTTCTCCTTAATTTCAGGTTGCTTCTCTCCTTGATTAGTTTCTCTCCATTGTTTCTTGTCTTACCTTCTGGTCCTTTGGAGAATAATTTGACTCCCTCTTCTTTGTGGCAGCCTCTCAAGTATTGCAATACTTCTATCATGTCTCCCTAATCCTTCTTCTAGACTAGCCAACCCAAATCCTGCAACTGTTCTTCATATGTTTTAGCTTCCAGGCCTTTAATCATCTTAATTGTTCATCTTTGCATTTTTTCCAAAGTTTCAAGATCTTTTTTGTAATATGGTAACCAAAACTGGATGCACTATTCTACATGTGGCTTTACTAAGGATTTATAAAGCAGTATTAAGACCTCATGTGATTTTGATTCTATGTCTCTGTTTATGCAACCAAGGATTGAATCAGATTATTTGGCTACTGCTCCACACTGCTGGCTCGTGTTTAAGTGATCATCCACTAAAACTCCAAGGTCCCTCTTACATTTATTGTTTCCAAGCGGGTTTTGCCTAATTTGTGTATGCACCTTTTTTTTTGTTTTTTTTCTGCCCACTGGTAAAACTATGCTTTTCTCCACATTAAATTTCATTTTGTTGGCTAGGGTCCATTGTTCAACTCTGTCAAGATCTTTTTGGATCCTGAGCTTATCTTCTGGGGTGTTGGCTGTTACTGCCAGTTTAGAATTTGATGAGTTCATAGGGAGGGAGAGAAGGAGGGAGAGTGGAAGATAAAATGGGAGGGAGGGAAGGGAGGAAGGAAGGAATAGGGAGGCAGGAAGAGAAGGAGGGGAGAAAGGAGGGAGGGAGAAAAGAAGGAAAGAAGGAGGGAGGGAAGAAGGGAGGAAGGAAGATCAAATGAGAGAGAAGGAAGGAAGGAAGGAAGGAAGGAAGGAAGGAAGGAAGGAAGGAAAAATAGGGAGGCAGGAAGAGAGGGAGGGGAGAAAGGAAGGAGGGAAGAAAGAAGAAAGGAATAGGGAGGCAGGAAGAGAGAAGGAAGGGAGGAAGGTCAAATGGGAGGGAGCAAGGGAAGGAAGGAGGGAAAAGTGTACATTCTTTGGGGAATATATTCAAAGAAATCAGAATCCACCCCATCCAAAGCAGGAGCATTTTCCAGTATTTGCAAAACTTCCATCCCCTTCAGTTATTCCTCATTACTCAGTAATCTTATTTATACCAATTATTTTCAATAGAAAAGCTTGGATTTGCATGCCTGTGAAAGCATCTTGAAATCATTCCTTCTTTTCTTCTTGCAGATAATTACACCCACAGAGGTCACTGTCCTACACATCGCTGTGCTGCTAAATTTGGCCAGCTGACTCCAGTGAAACAGGATCATCCTCCATTAATGACCATTCATTCAGTGACTACTTGATCTTTCAATGACGCTGAATGCTACTTACTTACATCTGCTCCCCAGGTTCCTGACCATTGCAGCATCCCCATGGACTCATGATTGTGATCTGTGTACTTGTCAACCAGCCTGCATTTCTGACTCTTGCAGTGTTCTGCGATCATGTGATTGCAGTTTGCAATCTGCCTTGCCAGAGAAAACAAAGGGGAAGCCAGCAGGAAATTAAAAGTCACACGAGGTTTTTAATTAATGCCCTGTAGTTATTTGTTTAATGATGGTAACCAAGGACTGCTGGAACTGCTGGAACTGCTGGAACTGCTGCCACTTCCTTGAGCTATACTGCCTACGGTTGGACTTAAGCATAGTACACAAAATTATCTGCTACAATGTCCTACCAGTCAATAACTACTTCAGCTTCAACCGCAACAATACAAGAGTATACAACAGATACAAACTCAATGTAAACTGGATTGCAGAAAGTACGACTTCAGCAACAGAGTGTCAATGCCTGGAAATTACTATCGGACTCTACATCCTCTAACCCCCCACTCCTTTAACCTCAAACTATCCACTTTTGACCTCATCCCATTCCTAAGAGGTCTGTAAGGGGCGTGCATAAGTGCACCATCATGTCTACCATCCCTGTCCTATTGTCCCCATTTATTTGTAGCTATTTCCTGTATTCTGTATTTATACTTACACCTATTATCTTGTAAGCAATTGACAAATCAAATAAATAAATAAATAAATAAAATGATCCAAATTCAGACGCTTGGCAACTTGGCAATGGTTCATATTTACAATGGTTGTGGGGTCCCAGGGTCACACAATCCCCCTTTTGTGACCTTCTGACGAGCAAAGTCAATGGAGACGACAAATTCATTTAACAACTGCATTGCTCACTTTGCAAACAGGGGTGATTTGCTCAATAACAGTGACAAGAAAGATGGTGAAATGGGGCAAAATTCACTTAACAACTGTCTTGCTTAGCAACAGAAATATTGGGCTCAATTGTGGTTGTAAGTCGAGGAGTACCTGTATAGTCCACAAGCTTAATGAGCTGTAACCATGAATTATTGTTTGCCGTATTGGTATGCTCTATTGAGTAAAAGATTGCATGAATTTCCAGATATTCCTTGTCATGTTAATTTCTTTAACCTGGTGTCAGCGCCAAGAGATACCAGATAACAGATAATCAGAGTTGGAAGGGACCTTGCAGGTCATCTAGTCCAACCCCCCACCCCGGGGAGAGCCCTACACCATTGCTTGACAGGACAACAATGGGGCAGTCTCAAAGACTCTCTTCTTGAAGTCCTCAAGATGGATGTGAAGCTCCCACACTTCCGAAGGGCAAATACTGTTATGGGTTGGATCTGTTTCTCATACGTCAGAATAGTTTCTCCTTATTTATCCAGGTTGAATGCTTTCTTGTTCAGTTTGCCATCCATTATTCCTTTCTGCACCGTTTGGGGTGTCTTGAAAAATAGTTGACTCCCCTCCTCTCTTGTGGCAGGCCCCCTCAATATTGGAAGACTGCTATTCTCGTTCTCCCCTGGTCCTTTTTCCTTCGACTGAGAGCCAGCGCATGCCACGAGTTCCCTGCAACCGGTTTCATTGTTAGTCTCCAGTTCCCCTAATCAGCCTGGTGCTCTTCTCTGTAACTTCTCTCTTCGGAGCCTAACATCTTTTGTTTATGTGGCTGGACCAAACTGGATGCGGTCTTAGGTGCGTGGCTGTACTAAAGACTTTTGATAGGAAGTGGTATTAGGTACACGTGTTGCTGCCTTGATCTTGATTGTAATCCCTCTCTTAATGGAATTAAGATTGCATTAAGCTTTTTGGGGTGGCTGCTGCAACAGCATGCTAGCTCATATTTATAGCTAGTTGTCTACTTAAGATGTAAAATCCCTTTCACAGTTACTGTCTATTGAGTCTGAATTTTTACCCAGTCTATTGTATACTTTGGGTTTTTTCAGCTGCTAGGACTTTACTTTTCCTTCCTACATTGAATTTCATTTTTGTTCGATACGGACCCCAGTGTTCTAGTTTATCTTCTTGTGTGTTAGCTATTTCTCCTATACAGTTAGTTATCATCATGCACAAATTTTGGTAAGTTCCCCCTTATATTCCTCATCTAGTCATTACTGAAGAATATTGAAGAGATACTGGGCCTAATGTACCGGATCTTGTGGCAGCCCACCTGCCTACTTACTTCCATGTAGACTTAGACTCATTAAGGACTACTAAGTTGAGTACAGTTTGTCAGCCAGCTGCCGACAAGAGGGTTGATTGGAAAACAGCCATAAATGTTATCCTTGTTGCTATATCTCTCAATGGTGTCACAAACATTTTCTCTGTATCTTCAACACAAGGCAATGGCTTTGTTCCATGGAGCGGGAGGAAGCTACCACATGCCAATAGAAACAACTGAAACATTTCTACTAATCGCAATGTTAGAATGTGGAACATGGTGGTGGTCACGTTGCAAGTTGATAAAATCAATTTTCTTTTAAAAAAGCAAAAGTCCATCTTCCCAAAAACAAATTCCTTCTATTTAGGAAAGCATCGAAATTGGCAAAGTCCATTGTTAAATTCCAGATCTGACACACTGGATTACCCTCCACATAATATTAAAAGTTAGAAATCACACCCCCCAAAGTCACATTCTCCGAATAGAGTAATTCAATGTTGCCTAGCCTGTCCTATAAAATATCGCAACCTCAAGAGGCCTGAGCACAGTCAGCTTGATGTTCCATGGGGAAGAAGAATCACTTTTAGCCATAAAAAACAACTCCTCTCTATATCCAACTCTCCCTCTTTAAGGAATGTGGCGAGAACCCCAAAATCCTTCCCCCATGACCTACCAAAGAGAAAGTAAGAAAAAAGAATGACATTACTAAGCCGAACCTATAAAATGGCAGAACATATGTCATTTTGGAGGCTTGACAGGTGGGTAGACTTTAGAGGCAAGAACTGCGTCCCATACTACCACCTCTTTACAATACTAGGAACCAACGACAGTTATATCAACAGTAGAGAGACCTATTCACATTTTCTAGCGTTCTATAATATTCACAAGACCTAAATGGACCCTAACATCAAAAACATAATCAAAAAAGCACAAACAAATATTGTTTTGTCTCTACCACCAAGTCAGGAAAGCTCCAAACTGGCCCAAGGTTGCTGCTGATACATATTTCTTCAGAAGATAATATCGAAGTCTATCATCTGCACCCTCTATAGACTGTCTGGTTTGCTTCTGCACCCAACAGACAAGACTATAGACTTCAGACGAGTAATTAGGACTTGCGGAAGAAACACATTGGAACATAACCTGCCTCTCCATCAAGGACGACTGTTCTGCAGGCAGATCAAAAGAGAGGGCTTGAGAAAAATATTCTGCAGACCCCTGCACATCCTGGACATAAAACTGTTATCAACTCCTTCCCTCAAAAACCTGCACACTCAGAGACAACCAATACAAGGACAAGGTTTTGCCCCTGGAACGCATTCACTCGTGCTAAACAAAGTAATTCCCTCAACAGTCTCGCAACGTATTTACAAAGTATCTGCCACTACTATTATTATTTAATCTTCATCATCACTCCTTATCACCCAGCCGCATCCCACTTTGGTGTGACGTATGGCTGTAACTTTGTTGCTTGTACCCTTATGGTTAATATTGACTGTTTCCCTAGTGTGATTTGACTGCTTATTGTAGCCTATGACTATTATTTAAAGTGTTGTACCTGGATGATTCTTGACTGCTTGGACAAATGTATTTTTTCTTTTATTTGGATCTGAAGAGCATTTTGCACCAAGACAAATTCCTTGTGTGTCCAATCACACTTGGCCAATAAAGAATTCTAATTCTATTCTATGCAATTGCAGAGTAGGAGTTTGACTTCAGGTTTACCAGCTCTAGCAGGGGCATACATGCTTGTGTGCTTCCTATGGGGCAAAAGAAAGACAAACAGCTCTTCCTGCAGCAGCATACAACACCCCCCTCCTTCCCCAAACCTGCCTTGCAAATGGGCAATGCAACTGGGAAAGTTCAGAGTCATCAGGAATCTGTGTGCCTGCACAGAGCAGCAGCTCATCTCCTCACCAAAGTAGTATCTCTTTTATCAACTCACAGAGAACATGCTTTTGAACTGTTAGGTGATATGATGCCTCCCTTGGATGAGTCCCCTTATTCTTCCTCAGAGATCAGCAAAAGGGAGAATAAGCTCATTCCTGGCACTTCAGGAGTGGGGTTGATTAATGGCTCTGAACATCTGGCCAAAAGAGATTTGGAGGAGGCTTCAGATGGGGAAAGCTTACAAGGGAAAAAAGCCAGCGAAGAGGAGGAGTAGTTCCTTCTGCACCTGATCTGAGAGCACTCAGGGCAGAGAAAAGGCAGGAGCAATGGAATTCAGGCAATTACTCAGTTGGGAGGGGTGGCCCATTCATCTTAATGGGCTGCACTGGAAAGATGGCTATTTAGGCAGAGGGAGGCATTGCATAGGTTATTCTAGGTTTAGAATAACGTAGGTTTTCTACCTGTGTGTTTGGTCATTGTGCTTCCTGCTTCATTGTGTTTGGAATTGTGCCTTGGAGGCTCTGAATGTTTCTTCCAAGTGAGCTCCCATGTGTGTTTTTAAGTTTTGTCTGGTGGATTTAAGTTTGTTTCTTTGGGCAACTTTCAATTGTTTTATGGACTATTGGCCCATTGCTTTGTGGACTAATCTTGGTCTGTTTGTGGCTGGACTTATTTGGAACAGTTCTGAGGCTTGGTGAAGAGAATTGCTGGGGAATAAACTCACTAAACCTCAATTTGTGTGTGAATGAGTGGGGCAGCACAGGTGGACAGAACCTGATGGGAACTCAACCTGACAGGCAGTGCTAGGACTCAAACCGCTGGAGCAAAGACCATCTCCAGTGGCATTAAGCCACTGAACCACCACTCTTCTTGGCACAATGGTATCACCACCTGACAATGCATGTCCTCTTAGCAGTCACATCTCTGCAGGTTTATTTCATCCACTACTCATCCACTAGGATGCGGTGGGTAGCGTAATGACCTGCATTCGTTCTTAATAAGTTATACAATATTGTGAAGGACATGAAATATTTAACACCAATAAACAGGGTGATCATTACTTTGGAACATAATGAGAAAAGTAAATTAAAGGGTTGGAATTTAAATCAAACATAAATAGTTTATGCAGTTTCTATTTACCATATTGAGGGAACAATGCATTAAAAAAAAAACCTAAGGCCAGTGTAATTGAAAGATTCCTACAGTGAAAAGCAGTGGTGTTCCTTCTCTCTGTCTCTCTGTGTCTCCCTCTGTGTGTGTGTGTGTGTGTGTGTGTCTGTGTCTGTTTCTGTGTGTGTGTGTGTGTATCTGTGTGTATCTGTGTGTGTGTGTGTGTGTCTGTCTGTCTGTTTCTCTCTCTCTCCCTCTCTCTCTCTCTCCCCCCCCTCTCTCTCCCTCCCTCCCTCCCCCTCTCTCTCTCTCTCTCTCTCTTTTAGTGAATTCACTCTTAATATAAGCATTTTCTGCATGCCTGTCTACTCAGGACCAGTAAAAAAAATCAACTGTTTCATTCCTGTTCCAGTTTTGAAAGTCTGATTAATACAATACTTACTGTCTTGATCAGAGATCTTAAACTTAGTAACTTTAATACTTGTGGATTTCAGCTCCCAGAATTCCACACTGGCTGGAGAATTCGGGGAGTTGAAGTCTCAAAGTCTTAAAGTGGTCAATTATGGAAATCCCTGGTCTTGATGAAGACATGTATGTCAACACACATTATATATTTTTTTAAAAAGAGTAATCCATTGTCTTCCATTATTGTCATATTATTATATTAAGCCAACTTCTCCCATTCTTCAAGTAAATTTCAAAAAATATGAAAAATAATTTCACTGCAGTATCCATTTGCTGCAATTTTGTATAGTTTTTTTCCTTATAGAGATTTGCACATACATGTTCTATGAGAATTTCATTTCCAATGTTATTTCTTTGCTAGACTTATGCCCCATGTTTTCTCTATGTCAGGGGTCTTTATGTAATGTTTTCATGTGGTCATGCTTTCTTTATGCCAGGAGTCTCCAAGACTCTACAAAGTTTGTAGCTTTAAGACTGGTTCGACTTCCAGAATTCCCGAGCCATCCATAGGAGCTGAAGTCCAAAAGATGCTAAGTTGGTGTTGGAATTCGTTGTTGGGATGTATTTCTCTGCAACAACTACAGTGGTAGTCAGCCAATAGATAACAGTGTTTACAAGTTTGGATCTATGGTATTACACTCTATGTTCTTTTGTTCTAAGTAGAATTTCCTGTTTCCTGTTACAACTAAAGCAGTTGAGCAGTAAAGCACATGGTGACTGTACTCTTTGTTTGGTCTGTGGTACTGTATATAAACAGAATTTCTAACATTTGGAGATCCTTGCTCTAAGTTAATCTAAGTGACTTTCTCTAGGTGACTTACATGTAGCTCTCTTTCAGTTTATCACCAGCACTGAAAATAGGCAAAGTAGCTTAGTTGAGACAGAGTGAATGATTCAAAATCACCTGCTGTGACTTTGACTCACTCAGCTGTAAAAACAGCTGTGGTGTTTTGCACCTGTGTCTTTCAAATGTAGTACAGTAACTCAACTATTATGTCTAGTCATTTCTTCGTGGCTTTAGGATCACGTGAAGCTTCCCTTTGAGCCAAATATCAAATGCTCCTTAACTGGAACCTGAACATTTATTTCAGAGTTGCCATTTGATGAATTCAAGGGAGGTCACAGCAGGTGTAGTTGGTGAAGGCAGATTCTTCTCTCTTTGCCTTGATTTTTTTTCCCCTTCACTTTGTTGTGAAGGCAAAGGCAAGCAGAGGAAATAGAGAGGTTGATGCAGAAAGGCACAATCAAAGAGAATTATTTTATGAAGAAAAAATGTTGAATAGACTTGCTGTGCAGTCCTCCATAAAGGTAGCTGGGAGAGGTTTTAAAAAGAATCAGAATAGAACTGGAAGGGATCTTGGAGGTCTTCTAATCCAGCCCCTCTGTTCAAGGAGACCCTATATCATTTCAGACAAGTGGATTTCCAGTCTCTTCTTTTTAAAAAAAAACATCCAGTGATGAAGCACCCACAACTTCTGGAGGCAAACTGTTCCACTGATTAATTGTTCTCACTGTTAGGAACTTTCTCCTTAGTTCCAGATTGCTTCCCTCCTTAATTGGTTTCCAACCATTTTTTTTGTCTTGCCTTCTGGTGCTTTGAAGAAAAGATTGAACCCCTCTTCTTTCTGACAGCCCCTCAAATACTGGAATACTATGATCATGTCACTCTTAGTCCTTCTTTTCTCTAGACTAGCCATACCCAGTTCTTGCATCTCTTCATATATTTTAGTCTCTAGGCCTTTAATCATCCTCTCCTTGGTTAGTTTCCATCCATTGTTTCTCATCTTGCCTTTTGGTGCTTTGGAAAATAGTTTGACTCCCCTTCATCTTTGTAGAATTCTCTCAGATATTTGTTGCTTGTTAAACTATTGCTTGCTAGATGTATGATATAAGAGCTCTCTTATGTTCTGTATAGATATAACCAGCATCAATGTTTATGCATAATGTTTATGCTTCAGCTGGCTGTGTGAACAATCTTTGGCACCCACATAACAGTGCATGTAACATTTTTGCTCCACAAACTGTGTTAGTTGCTGCCCTGCTTCTGGGTTCAGTTCAAGATGTTGGTTATGACCTACAAAGCCCATTGTGTGTGAGAAGAAACAGGATTAGCTTGCTAACTAAAGTAAGCATTTTATGCAGACATTTCTTCCTATCTTCTTCCTTTTATCCCTGTGCTGTTCAGTGGTGAATCACTTATGTTCTGTCCACTCTACGTGTTAGTCTTTGTGCAGCTCAACATGCAGCTAAACCCATCTATCCTCCAATAAAACAGGCTGTATGTGTAGATCTGGATGCTTTATTAAAAGAACAGGATATAGTGAAACTGGGGAAAATAGGGATACATACAATGAGAACAAAATACAAGATTGATAGTATTGAGTTACTGCTGAACAGAACAATTAATAGATACAAGCAATCTAAATCTCACTAGTGATGCTCTATGTGTGGGATGTAGGTTTGTCCTCAGATGACCATGTGCCACCAATTAAGATGGATTCTTCTTTGTGCTTCTGCCTTCTCCAAATTAAAGGAAAATGGAGTCTGACTTCCCAGCGTGCACTTGGTTTGAGAGTGTGGGTTGATGGGTAACTGGATTGGGTCAGCTTCAAACAATATACTTTTTTATTTGGTCTCTCTGCCCACTAGATGGGACTAGAGCACAACAACAATATATAAAGATTGTATGTTGGGTCATATTTGTCCCTTCGGCCACTAGATGGCACTAGAGAGCAAGAACAGTATATAAAAATTATATGCTGTGGCATGAGCATTTATCTGCAATGAAAATAACATTTAAATCTCTGTTGGGTACATATTGACCTGTTGCCAATGGGGTGGAAGAGTCATCTTGTTTCAGGCTGGGCTACAAATTATCTTTACTATACACCTAAAGGACAGAAGTGGTATTCAGTAGGTTCTGACCAATTCTGGAGAACCGGTAGCAGAAATTTTGAGTGGTTCAGAGAACTGGCAAATATCATCTCTGACTGGCCCCGCCCCATCTATTCTCTTCCTCCCAAGTCCCTGCTGATCAGCTAAGTCTTCTTTGGTTGTCCTGTAAGGAGAACAGAGCTGGAAAGCAGGTTAGTGGGATGGGGAAGGAATTGGGATTTTATAGTTTCCTTTCCCTGATACACCCACCAAGCCATACCCACCAAGCCATGTCCACAGAACCAGTAGTAAATTTTTTTTGAATCCCACCACTGTTAAGGAAGTCTTAAGTATCCAACAAAAAACAAAAAATGTTTTTCTGCAACAAAAGAAAAAAGAAAAGGTTTGCTCTACCAAAGGGAAGATCTGCTTTAGAGTTTATAGTTCCTGTTCAGAAATCCCCTACTTCATTTAGTTAAGCCCCTGTCACACAGCACCAACGGATGCAAAGAGGATGTAAAACAGAGAGAAACACTTGCCATCCGTTGGTTAATGTGATGCCTTTCCGTTCTGTACTCACTGCATCCGGTTTTTTCATTCCTCTCTTATCTGTCCAGCATCCCGTCTACTGACATTTTCATCCGCTCAAAAGTTTTTGAGCTGTGCCCACAAAACTTTTTGAGCGGAAATTGTATCCAACGACATACTGTTTCTGCATCCCCTAACACCATACGGGAACATCCGTTAGACATCCGTCATCATCCGTGTACCATGTCCGCTTATTAATCCGCTGGCATCAGCTGCACATCTGCGCACTCAACATCCGCTCTCAGCAGAAAACGACAACACGGAGGAAGCGAAACGGACACAGAACAGGACACCGCTAGATCTAGTAGCACGGATGGAGAAAGGATGAAAGCGTGGATGCCAGCTCACATACAAAGCCATTAAAACGGAAAAAACGTCTTTTGCAGAGGGAACGTATCTCCGAGATATTTTAGGATGTCTTGCAGGATGCAAAAGAGGAACCTGAGTGGAAAACAATATTTCCTATAAAAAAGTGGAGGAAATCACCTTGGAATCTCACTTTTCAGTTCAGCAAGCCCTGGCTGTGCAACCTCTTTCAGCCCTTCAATCTGGCTCTTGCTCTTCCACAGCATCATTAGTCCCATCTCCACCATAGATCGTCACACACTCCTTTGGTAGCCACCATCGTTCTAAACAACAGCGTGCGAAGCCATTCTCACAGAGCACTTTCACTGTTTCTACGTGAAAAAAGGAGGCAAGCCAAGGAAGTGTCTGAGTTCCGAAGATGGGATCGCGAGAAAGAGCAGGTTACGGACTGTATAACAAGCTGATGGCTGGAGCTGAAGGAACGCAAGACCCTCGTGCATTCCACGACTTCGCATGAAGGATGCCACCAGCCATGTGTTTGGAGTGAAGTTGTGGAGAAGCTGAGACCCAGTGGACAAGCAGAGCACCAACTTCCGGCCCCACCTGGACCCTGGGATTCAAAGGTGGCAACTGACTCTGCGCCCACCTGGCCTCAGGACCACCTACAGAGCATGCAGTACGGCTGGAGGGCATGCCACAATCAACACCATCAGCATTTGTGGTCAGAGGAAGTGCGTGCAGGCCATCATCGAAAATACTGGAGAGCCTCCTCCCCATGTGCCCTCGCACTTGAAAGAAGGCTGGAAGAAAGTTGCAGAGGCAGTAGTATCAGAAAGTGGGAACTTCCCCCACAGCTGTTTGGAGCCATAGATGGCAAGCACGTTGGCCTGCAAAGGCTCCGAGCCAAGTCTGGCGTCCACTTATCACAAAAAACTTACCCCCCCACAAGGGGGCTTTTTTTCCTTTTTTTTCAGAATCATCCTTTTCACCATGGGTGATGCTTAAGACTACAATTCATCGTTACAATCGATCGCTTCAAGGCAACGGCTGCATCTTCAGTGCCAGGTATACAATGCCACTCACCTTCAAGACGGAGGGGTGGAATGCCAACTCATTATGGGCTTCCCAGATCCAGAACCCCTGCCCAACGACACTACACAAAGATGTGCCCTACTTCATCGTGGGGGATTAACGCCTTCTCCCTCAGCTAAACCTACCTCATGAAGCCCAAACACTTCCAGATGCTCACCCGTTAAAGAGAAGGATCTTTCAACGTACAGGGCTGTCCAGGGCAAGGCGGGTGGTGGAGAAAACGCCTTTGGCATCCTGGCCAACAGGTTTCCCAGGTACTTTCACCAACATTGCAGCATTGCCCACAGACGCGTTGAGGGAGGATCGTGATAGTGCTGCATTCCTTGCACAATCTCAATGCGCACTCTGCTAACCACACCGACGTGTGCCAGAACAGGCTCATGGACTTCCAACAAGGCAATGGGACATGGAAGCCTGGTGAATGGAGCAAGGCGAAATCCTTATAGATACTGTTGGCTTGTGCAAGGCCCCAACAGAAGCTTCACATGAAGGGAAGAAGCCAGCGGCAACTTCCTGAAACACCTGGTGAACTCCCCAGCTGGAGAAGTGGAGTTGGCAAAGAACAGGATGGTACGATGCTTAATGGATGCTTCCTTCAGCCTGTTCTCATCACACTGATTGTGTGCCTATGAATGGGTTGAGTGGCCGGAGTAGATAAAATTGAACAGGGCATTTAATAGAGTTGTGTTTTAATGTTGAAGATGTTGATGAATGATTACATTGTTATTGATAATAACAGGCCAAGAGTGTGGCACCTGGGAGGGTGGACCATAACAGTCCCTACTATGCTTGCACTTGCGAGGTTTAACTATTCCCACCATATATTACCCATACCAAGGTATCCTAATAACCCATTCCACAGTATTTACCCATCAACATCCAGTCACCCTTGCCCATCCCCACAGCTATTATACCCATCCCAAACGGTTACCCCTGCCCATCCCACAGCTTTACCCATCCAAGGTAATCACAGCCCATTCCCACTGCTATCTTGACACCATTCCCACAAGCATGCAAATTCTTAAAACCATTTCAGAAGTTTCCCACCCGAGACTTTATTGACTAAAAGCACTGAAAGCAAGGGTGTGAAGCAAAGATAATATTTATTAATAAACAAATTGTAAAGCAAAATGACCCAAGTGTCCCACGCAAAGATAAAGTCATCAGGTAGCAATCCAGTCTCTAGCACTCTTCTCAGGTCACGTTCTGAGGTGTGCCCATAGGTCTCAAGGGTGAAGCGGGTCCAGGTTGCTGTGGAGGTTGGTGCTGCCTGAGGTGCTGCGTTAGGCATCCATTGGGGTGCCTGGCCCTTGAGGGATACAACAGGGACGGGTGTGGTGAGAGAGCTCTCAGAGAGCTGGCTCAGTCCTGGTTGATGTTGGGAGCTCCTTCCTCCAGGAACATGGGGTGTCATGTCCCCAAGACAGATGACAAGATGTTCTGAGGCCGGGCTTAGTGCTTGTGGGGTGGACGGAGTAGAAGGTGTCAGCTCTGGGGATGTCTGGTTTGCGAGGTTGAGCGAGGTTGAGCGCGTCTGTGAGTGCATCTGTGGTGTTGCGGGTGACATCTGTGGCATGGGTGGCAATCTGTAGCATGGGTTTGGGCATCTGTGGCATCGGTGGTATCGGTGGCGTCGGTGGCAATCAAGTGGCATTGGTGGCAACCTGGTGGCGTTCGATGTACCTGTGCCTGTACTGGGAAAGGGCTGCGCTGTTGCTGCTGGAGCTCCTGGTGCCCGATAGCTGGTAGGTGAGGGCCTTGTGGAAAGCCTTGGAAGGGTCAGTGACATCAACCTGGGGTGAGGAGCAGACCTGGACTTGGGTGGGAGCAGGTTTCAAGCTGGGTCTGAGGAGGGTTGTGAAAGAAGACCGGTTATCCTGTCCTTGTGTTCACCTGGTAACTGTGATTCGACTGTTCCGGAGGGTCTGGTTGACGTAGGTTAGGAAGGTCTTTCGGTTGCGAGGATGGTATTCGGTGTGTACACTGAGAGAGGAGTTTCACGCTGCTTCTGATTGGTGTCCCTGATCTCCAGGCAGGACAAGTGTGGCCTCTGCCCCCTCCGCGTCTTGCCTGCTCTGCCTCTTTCTGGTGGAGGTGGGACTGGGGGTGCGATTGTGGGTTTGGTTCTTGGTGGAAGTGCCCTCATCCTTTGGCTCCCAACTGCATCAGGGGTACCTCCACACACTCCACATGAGGGAGATGGCAGCTGGTCAGGGGGAGACCTGCCGTCGTGGCATGCTCCACAAGATACCTGCCTGGACACAGGAGCTGACTCTTTGGCCAGAAGAGGACTGGCTTCTCTGTGGGCTGCCTGAGATGAGAGGGTTGTCAGAGGGGCTGCTCGCTGAGGTGACGAGATTTCACCCTCACAAGAAGCCTGCATTTGGCCATCATGTTAGGTCTCCCGGTCGTGAGCTTTGACGCGTTGCCTGGCCAGATTTCTTGAGGTGCAGCTTTCCTGTACAGGTTGTGCATGTATTCCACCAGCTGAGGAGGACCTCCGAAAGTTAGCCCAGGCCTCTCCGCCTCTCTCCCAAGCAGCCTGCTTCCCTTTTTTGGTGTTTCGATTTAAGAGCCTGTGTTCCCTTCCCCATAGATACTTGTTCTCCCTCAGCCATTCCATGCACTTCAGTCCTCTTTGTTCCTCTTCAATGGAGTATTGCTTCCTCTCCATTCTCAGCGTATGCCCCTTCCTCCCTCTGGCAGGGCCATCTGGGCCCTCATCAGAGGGGCTTCGAGGTTTTGTGGGCTGCTCCACCCACACCAGCCTCCAACAGCAGCAGCAGAACAGTAACAAGCAGAAAAGCAAGGACCAAGGCAGCACCAGCAGCACCAGCAAGCACCAAGTAGCAGCAGCAGAGTAAGCCACCAGAAGCAACCCAGCAAGACCAGAACAGGACCAGGATAGCAGCCACAGATAAGCAATCAGCAGCACCAGAGGACCAAGGTAGCACCAGCAAGACCAGGAGCACCAGCAGGGACCAGGAAGCCACCAGCAAGACCAGGAGCACCAGCAGGACCAGGAGCACCAGCAGCACCCAGCAGGACCAAGGAGCACCAGGAGCACTACGAAGCAGACCAGCAGGACCAGGAGCAGCGCCAGGCAGAGTAAGCACCAGCAATAGCACCCTCTAGCCACGCAAGGAGCAGCCCCAGCAGAGTAGAGCACTAGCAAGAAGCCCCAGCCCTAGCACCAGGAGCAAGTGCTAAGCAGAAGCTCCAAGCATACCAATGAAGAGTCAGCCCAAGGCAGCAAGAAGCCCCAGCAGAAAGCAGAGTCAGCGGCCAGGAGGGAGGTGAGATTGGTGCCCTGTCCTTCTTGCTAGGGCGTGGCAGCAAGATGGCAGAAGTCTTTCTCTCTTTCCCTATGTTTTGGCTGGGCTGGAGCTGTGTCTGGGCAGCAGTGTCTTTCCTCTGAAATGGTGAAACCTGCTTGCGGGTTGCTACTCCTTTTCATATCCAATGGGGTGTGGATGCAGATGCCATCTCCCCACATTGCGCAGTGAACGCTTTTTCATTCATACCGCTAGGCATCCACTAAGGTATCCGCTAGAACGGTGAGTGTGCCTCCGCTAATGGCAGGGCATCGGTGAGGCTTCCAGCTGTCAGCGACTCTCTCTCTAAGTCCACTTCAGCATCCGCTCTGGCATTGTGGTTCCTTCTATGTGTGTCTGCTTAGCTCTGGTGCTCTTCCCACAAAAGCCCTTGCGATGTCTCATCCGTTCCATCTCGTAGGCTTCGCATTGGAGTTATCCGCTTTACACCATATGGACTAAACGTCCTTCCAACCGTACCGTGGTCTTTCCATTGTTGGTCCACTCCTTGCTTATGCAAATTCGGGGCAACTTTTGAGAGCACGATAACATGGAATGGAACATTTTCCTTTGTCCACTGTGTCCTTTTTACATACACGTTTTTGCAGTGCCACACGATCACGGCCTTTAATGTGACAGGCCCTCTAACAGGATTCTCATTCAAGCTTGGAAGATTGCAAAAGACATCGGCCAGTATTGCACAACATGCTGCCCATTATATGGGATGAACTTGCCTTACTGTTCTTCTCATAAAGCCATTTGGTGGCATTCCAGAAGGCTTTTCTTTTCCTTCATGCTCAGGTGCATTTTCTAACTCTCAATGGCTCTCTCTCTCTCTCTCCCACACACACAGAGCCTATTTGCCTCCTGGAGAAAGAATCTGGCTGGGATGGAGTCTATTAATACAGAAAAATTAACAAACATCCGATAAACAATTGCTTTAATTTAAAGACTCCTGCACACACTGATGGGCTTGATACGGAATTTATCGCAACTGGGCACTGAAGAGTTCGCAGTTCCATATGGTGGTAACTGTCAAAGCAAGGCAATTTCCCGACCACTAATGACAGGAACATGGACAGGAGATGGTGGGTGGGTGGGAATACAATCCCTGGGGGAAATATTTGGGATCTTTGTAAAAGAAAGCATCATTC
>BHFT01042969.1:0-20533 GCA_004320025.1 Laticauda laticaudata
TAGTAAAATGTAAGTTTTACTTCCTGTAAACAGGTAAACAAAGTCCAACAAACAGTCCAAATCATATGCAGTTAAAACAGTTAGTATTCAAAATAACCAGTCCAGGGATAATCTAAAAACAAAGTCCTTTTCTTTACCAGTATCATAAACAAAGCTCAGTAAACGGAGTTTGCGAATAGTTGCAAGACTCACAGCAATTCAAGCAGAATGACTATCAGGGAAAAGGAAAGCAAAGGAAATGCAAAAAAAGAACAAACCAGGATTCTGGCTCCATCTTATGGCCATTGGAAGAACCTTATCCAATCACAATTACAACATTATCTTAAAGATACAACAGTATTAAATGACTATCCTGGTTTATATATTGCCAACCCAACTGTTAGGTGACTATCATGCCTAACAGTTATACTTTACATCAGATTGAGAAGACTTGGTATGGACTTGACCCCAATGTCTCATCTGTCCCAGTCTGCCATGTATTGTGGCTGATTCAAGCCACCAAATTGGAGGGCCATACCTGAAAACAGCACTGTCTTTCATTCCTCCATCAAGTGCAGTGTATTCATTATGCAGAAGCTAACATCAGATGTGTTTTGTGTGTGTGTGTGTGTGTGTGTGTGTGTGTTTGTAAATTTTATTTGAGTTTTCACAAAGAAATACAAATAAAACATCTTTTTTGAAAGTAGTGTGATCTCGGGTTACATTTCTTCGTACAGACACAAATTCAATTTCATGCTCATTTTTGTGTTCAATTCCATATCTTATTAAGGCCCGGTCCCACTGGCCGACGGACACAAAACGTATGCATAAAGGACACAGTGGATGAGCAAAATTTCGCGGGTGGCTCCATCCATTGTCATCCACTCCAAAAAGTGGTGAAAATTTGCATAAACAAAATGGAAAAGAACAGAAAAGAATGGACGTGGGTAGGATGTAGCAGGGATGTTAAATGGATGTTCATAGGAAGCCTAGCAGATGAAAGCGGATGGAATCAGATAACACCTCCGAAGGGGTTCTGAGGGAGAATTTCGAAGTGGACGCATAGCGGAAAGGGCGGATGCATAGCGGATGAAACGGATGCATCATGGACGCCTATAGGAAACAAAGGGGATGCTGCGCAGATGTATATCGGATGCAAAGCATTCATGGCGCATGCGGGGAGTATGAATTACGTCAGCTCCGCGGATATAAAAGGATGCAGTATGCACGCAGTCAGCATACAGGGGAAAGACGTGCTGCCACATACATCTAGCAGGAACACATGGTTTCGTCAAGTCAGGCAAAGAAGAGGAAGCCCGTGCCTACTCATTCAAGCCTGGCAAGGTGAAGAAAGGCCAGAACCAGCATGCCCACCCCACTGGCACTGACTCTGAAGCTGCTGCTGCTGCTGTGGTGGACCAGCCCAAGCCCTCAAGCCCTCAAAGCCCTGCTGCTGAAGGCCCTGCTGCTCAAGCTCCTGTAGGCCCTGAACAATCTCCAGAAGGCCCTGCTGCTGAAGTCCCTGAAGGCCCTGCTGAAGCCCCTGCCGAGAGGGAGAAGAGGCAAGGGAAGCAGAAGGGAGAGAGGAAACAGTACACATTTCCGAGGAGCATGAGGATGAGGTGCTGGAATGGCTGAGGGAGAATGAGTACCTCTGGAGAAAGGGCCATAGACGGTATCGGGACACCAAGAAGAAGCAAGCAGCTTGGAGAGACAAGGCAGAGAGCCTGGGGTACACTGCAGAAGTACTCCTAGGATGGTGGAAGCACATGCAACCTGGTATGGCAAGCTACAACCTCAAGAAATCCGGCGGCAGGCCGCTGTCAAGCTCACTGACCGGGAGATGTACGTCATAGCCAAGTGCAGTTTCCTGGAGGGTGAGATCACCACCAAAGAGCAGCCCTCTGAGACCCCTCTCCGTCCAGACAGCCACAGACAGCCAGTCCTCTTCCAGCCAGGAGCCAGCGAGCCTGTCCAGGAGGTGTCTTCAGAGGCCCCACAGCAGAGACCCTCCTGACAGCTGCACTCCCCATGCCGGCGGACTTGGAGAATCCTTGAAGGATGATGTCCTGCTGTCACAAATGGAGGAGAGGCAGCAGCCACCAGAGGCCAACCCACCCCCACCCCAGCTCCACAGGATGCAGGCAGAGAGGCAGACTGGAGGGCCAGGACAACAGTGTCCTGTTGGAGATCCAGG
This sequence comes from Laticauda laticaudata, assembly GCA_004320025.1. NCBI lineage: Eukaryota > Metazoa > Chordata > Lepidosauria > Squamata > Elapidae > Laticauda > Laticauda laticaudata. Next base: position 2,177 of record BHFT01042969.1, read on the forward strand.
GACACAATGAAAGAGCAGCACAGAACTTCTCTCTCAGCTGGTCCACTTGGACAGAGCATCCTCGGGCCGTGACACTCTTCATCACCTCATGCATGAGCCAGACCCTGAGGACGCTGCCGAGACCTTAGTACCAGTGATGAAGCAGAAGAATCACATGATGAAGGGCCTCTCAACCTCATGGGACTGAGTCAGCTCTTGAGACAGCTTCCTGAACACATCATCCCCTGTTGTATCCTCGGGGCCAAGCACCCTAATGGTGCCCCAGACCAGCACTCAAGCAACAGCCACCTCCACAGTCCCTGCCCGCTTCACAGCTGAGACCATGGACATGATCAGAGTGACTGAGAATAGTGTCAGAGAATAAGTTGTTTCCTTGTTAAGTTTATTTTTGCTTAAGACACTTCACTTGGTTCATTTTTGCTTATTTAATACAGTCATAAAGTTTACTTAAGAAAGTTTATCTTTGCTTAAGACACTTAATACAGTTTACTTGGTTCATTTTGCTTATTTAATAAAGTCATAAAGTTTACCTAAGAAGGTTAATAAAGTTATCTTTGCTTTAGACACTTAGTTTACTTGGTTCATTTTGTTTACTTAATAAAGTGTTGGTGAAAACTTTGAAAAAATGGTTAAGCCTTTGCATGCTTGTGGGATAAGATAAGGATAGTTGTGGGATAGATAACCTCCAGTGCAGGCATAGTGGGACTGTATGGTCCACCATTCCCAGGATCCAGATTATTTTCTCCCCCTTTTTTATAGAAAATATCGATTGTCCGTTATCGGACCTTCTACATACTCTAGACATACTGCAGACCTCCTAAATATACGAGATACATCCCAGGTACAAACGTTTTGTCGCTTTTGGAATACTTTATTTATGAGGTTCATATGCTTACATCCTTTCTATTTCTGTGCTACTAACGCTGTGTAGACGTTCCGTGTACCTTTTGTTTCCTCACTCTTTCCATTTTTCAGCTGCAGCAGATGTGAGTTGAGGGGAGGGCCAAAGGATGCAGAGAGGATACAGTGGACGTTTACGGATGATAACGGACATGGAACGTTTGTTTGCCCGTATATATCACGGATGTACATCGTACACAGCAGAAAGTTCATCCGTTCACAAAGTTTTGTGCAGCTCAAAACTTCTTGCGTGGATGAAATTGCAGTGAATGGATGCTCGACGGATAGAACGTATGAAACACGTATGCAGTGAGTACACAACGGATGCATAGCGTTTTTCGCAACAGATGGCAAGCTTTTTTTTATGTTTTACATCCTCTTTGCATCCGTAAGTGCAGTGGGACCGGGCCTTTACTGTTTTACATTTTCTACATAGCTTCTCAGATGTGTTGTGTTTTGACTGAAAAAATATGTTCTTACTCTGTTCTTTCTACAACAAATACTCAGTGCAGCATATGGCTGTTTCCAACAGGGTTGAAAATCTACCACCACCCACAAGCCCACCCACTCTTTCTGTGTGAGTTTGCTAAAAAGCATTGCTGTAGCAGGGCACTAATCCAGATTCTTATTGAAGATGCAAATCATCCTTCTGGATGTAACATAAGCCAAAGAGAGTTTGATCACTCAAAGGACTAACAATTTGCTCGTTGGACTACATCCCTAGTTAGCATTTATTCAGGGGACATGGTTATCAGAGCAGGTAGCTGATGGCTGGATCATATTGTCGATTTATGCCAGTTGGGTAAAAACTTCAGCTAGTAAGCTGTGCTGTTGAGGTTTATGGCTATCTTTCTTTTGTCATTTCAATTACACCAGTTCTTTGGTTCTCGTGATCTAAAACTGCCAACATTTGTTATTCTCTCAGATCTTGGAACCTTAGCATTGTCTGCAGCTCAGTGCTACCTCCCCCCATCTTTAAAATTATTCTCATCTTCTCTTCCCACCTACTGACCCCCATTCTCCCTATTTATTTTTCATACTTCATCAGGAAGATCGCTATTTCGGAAGAAGTAATTCACATAAGAATTTTCCACTACAATAATTCCCTGTCATCCAAAGCTAGGAGTGACAAAGGTCCTCTCTATCAGGGATTCTTCTTACAAGGTCAAGCCTTGACTCCATTTTTTCAACAGTTCATACATGAGAATGACAACGCTTCTTTATAAATAACAAATAAAAACACTAGAACAGCTTACCTATATAACAGGTACCACCACTTGACTCTTAACGTAACCATGGAAGTAAAAATAGATGAACTCTCTTTAATACGATTTCTCTCTGAGATATTAAGCTATTATCCAAATTGGGAACTGGGTTAACAAATTTCAGATTCAATTCAAATTTGGTTTTGCTACTCAAGGTTAGTTCCTGCACCCCTTATGAACTGTTCCACCTCATTTATTCTAATCTACAAAGGCAGTGCTCTGTCTCTAATTCATACTTGCCTGGTGGCATTGAGTGGCAGTGCTAAGTGAACATGGAGTGAAGGGAACAAGTCTCATGGATATGAATCACTCCTAGATGGAGTATTTAGAAGTCTGATAGACTGGCTTCTGAAAACTTTAAAGACATTCAACCTTCTTTTATTCAGATTTCATATCAGAACAAACTCATGCTCAAGACTCTGTATCAGACTCTTTCTTACACAGCAGCTCTTTGTGTGTGTGTGTGGGGGTCTATGCCTGTGTATGAATAAACATAATGGAGAAACAGATTCATAGAAAGAACAAAGAAAAAAAGATTGAAGAGTATTTTCTATAAAAGATCCTCATTAATATTGTCCTGTGAACACATTCTTTGGAAAAAATGTTTTTCTAACAGAATGAATTCCATAAAAGCAAATAAACAAGCAACCCCCCCAAATTATTTTTTTCTTATCTTCTTTTATCTTCCTCTCTTAGATTTTGTTTTTTAATCAAAACAACAAGTTGACTCCACTTCCACTTAGTAGGTGACAAGAACAGATCCTACAGCTCACTCCAGTTAGCACAACATGGTCCTATTAAAGTTGGCTTCTACACTTTTGTAAGATCATTGTGGGAGGGAATAGATGACTATAGGCTGCTCACATAAGTTCATTAGAAGGAAGGACTTGTAATAAATGTCAAATTAATTTTTTAAAAAAGTTTCTTTCAACATGTAAGAAACAAGAACAAAGTCAAAGAAATGATAGGTCCACTAACGGGGGAAGATGGCAAGGTGCATGTAGGAGGATGAAAGTGATACTGCTCAATTCATTCTTTGAATTTGTCTTTACACAACAGGTAAAACTGATCCAACCTATCAAAAGTTGAAGATTGAATAGAAATGCATGTCTAAATAGGAAGGATATGATAATCTAGATGGGTTCAAATCACCAGGATCAAGTGGCTTGCAGTCCAAGATTCTGAAGGAGCTGCCAGATGTGATCTCTGAACCACTGAACACCAGGGAATGACCAGAGGAGTAGAAAAGAGCTGATGTGGTTCCAATCTCCAAGATAAGAAAAAATTGATCCAGGAAATTAAAGACAGACCTCAATAAGTCTGACAATACCTGAGAAAATTCTGTAAAAGATGATCAAGTAACAGATTTGTAAGCACCTAGAAATGAGCAAAGTGATTACTAGAAGCCAGCATGGGTTTGTTAAAAAGAGATTATACCAAACAAATCTTACTGGCTTCTTTGACAAAGTGACTAAATTAGTAGATTGGGGACATGCTATAGATATAGTTTACTTAGACTTCAATAATAAACCACAGCCTACATCTTGGTAAGATAGAAAAATGTGGCATAAATAGCATCACCACCAGATGGATTTGCAACTGGCTGACCAACCACACTCAACATGTAGTCCTCAATGGATTTACATCTACATGGAAAGAAACATGCAGGAGGATACCCCAAGATTCTGTGTTCGGCCCAGTACACTTCAACATCTTTATAAATGATTTAGATGAGGGGATAGAAGGAGAACTTACAAGTTTGCAAGATAGAATAGAATAGAATAGAATAGAATAGAATAGAATAGAATAGAATTCTTTATTGGCCAAGTGTGGTTGGACNTTATTGGCCAAGTGTGGTTGGACACACAAGGAATTTGTCTTGATGCAAATACTCTCAGTATACATAAAAGAAAAGACACCATGATGTGGGGAATTGCCAACACATTAGAAAATAGACTGAAGGTTCAGAAGGCTCTTGACAGACTTGAGCATTGGGCCCTCTCCAACAAGATTCAGTTCAGTGGTGAGAAAAGTAAGGTCCTGCCAAAAAAAATAATAATCAAATGCACACATTTAATACATGGTTTAACAGTAGTAACTGAGTGGTGAGTAAATCACCACTAAGAATGAGCCAGTATACCTAGATGCTGCAGCTGCCAAAAAAAGTCAATGCAATCCTAGAATAAATCAACACAGGGATAATATTAAGATCACAAGAAGTGAAAGCACACTCGTGTGCACTAGTGAGGCCACACTTGGAATATAGCATCCAGTTGTAGTCACCATAATACCAAAAAATAATAATAATTCTGAAGTTCTAGAAAGAGTGCAGAGAAGAGCAACCAAGATGATGAGGGGACTGGAGGCTAAAAATATGAGGAATGGCATGAACCAAGGGTCTTCAAACTTGGCAAGTTTAAGACTTGTGGATTTCAACTCCCAAAATTCCTGAGTTAACATGGCTAGAGGAAGAATTATGGGAGCTGAAGTCCACAAGTCTTAAAGCTGTCAAATTTGAAGACTCCTGATCTAGTCTAATGAAGAGAAGGATAGACGCAACATGATAGCAGTCTTTCAATATTTGAAGGGCTGTCACAAAATAGGGGGGTTGACCTATTCTCCAAAACACCTGAGGGCAAGACAAGAAGTAATGGATGGAAACTTATGAAAGATAGATCTAACTTAGAACTTAGGAGGAATGTCCTGATGGTGAGAACAATTAATCAATGGAATGACTTGCCTCCAGAAGTTATGGGTGCTCCATCACTGGAGGTTTTCAAGAAGAGATTGGACAACCACTTGTCTGGAATAGTGTAGGGTCCCCTGCTCAATCAGAAGGTTGGACTAAACTTCCAAGATCCCTTCCAATCCTGTTATTCTATCCCATTCTATGCTCCTCTTCCCTCACTTTATCTTTGTGTGAATTAAGGAGTGGCCTGGCATAAGACACTCAAAGTATCTTTGGGGGATGGATTCAGGTTTCACATCTCATCATTGCCTTTGAAGCAGTAATTCCCTCTGTTCTTCAATGCCATTCCTTATGTACTCTACAAGCTGAAGTTAAAGAAGTTAATAGCAGAGGGAAGTCTATGACAAGAAGCTAGGAAGAAGCAGTCTTCGGAGTCTTGAAAAATGAAATTAGTAATATCCTTTGGATAAAATGCATTCCTCATGGGCAATTGAAGTTTTGTGTCATGGCTCAACCCAAAAAATGACAAAGAGGAGCAAGCCAAATTAAGCAAAGTGGGAAAAGCTTTTTTCTAGTTCCAAAGTCAATTTTTCTTCACATCCAGGTTTCAGCACTGCTTAAGCCCATGTCACACTGAACCAACGGATGCAAAGAGGATGTAAAACGGACAAAAAAGCTTGCCATCCGACTGCGTAAACGGAACCAAAACGGCTTTCGTCCATGCTTTCGAAAAACACGAACGTCGTATCATGCTCCGGTTTTGCTGCCTCTCTATCGATCCCAGCCATCCATTTATTGATGTCTCATGCCGACTCCAAAACGCTTTTCTGGGGTGCTGCCCAAAACTTCTTGCGCTAGCTGCAAAATGTATCCAGTGTTTCGTTTCTCCGGTTCTGCATGGCGCTACGCACTCTGACTCAGGGCATTCGGTTACGCGCATCTGCCTATGATATCGCGCTAAGCGAGTCGTCGCCTAACGATGCCGCCAGAACCTCCAGTCCCGCCGGCATTGTCATTGCAAGGGAGGAAAGCGCACACGGATGCAGACGGAAACAAAGGCCGCTTTAAAACTGAAAAAACCGTTCCAGAGGGGAGCCTATCTCGGATTATTAAGATGTCTAGAGATGCCTAGAGGATGCCTAGACGATGCCTAGAGGATCCTAGCCAGAATATTAGTGCATATAAACAAGGGGGAGCAGAACTCGCCTGCATCTCACTTTCATGAACAGCAAACCAGCGGTGCAGACCTCTGCAGCCTTGCATCTGGCTCTTCCTCTTCCACAGCATCCAGTTCATGTCCCACCGTGGGATTGTAACAAAGCTTTCGGCAGCCACGCATCATCTCTATGCAACAGTGCGAAGCCATCTGCAGGCTCTGGTGAACCTCTACTGTGGAAGAAAAGGAGCCACCCAAAAAGAGTCTGGATCCGAAGAATGTATCGCCAGAAGAGAGGAGGACGGACTGTAGCAAACAAGCCTGCGAATGGTCGGAGCTGAGAACGAAGAGACTCGGGCATTCCAGAAAAGCTTGCATGAGGATGCTCCAGCGCATGTTTGACGAAAGTTGTGCAGCCGAAACCGGCTGACACCAGGGTTGACCAAAGGCAAACACCAGCTTTTCCGCAAAGCCTGAAAACTGGCTCAAGGGTGCCACCCTCACTGCATGGCACCACTGGCTCAGGACTCCTACAAGGAGCACTGCAGTAAGTGCTGGAGGGCTCGCCATCCACACATCGGCTTGTGGTCAGTAGAAGTCGGTCGCGGCGCGATCACGAAGAATACAAGGAGGGACTCCTCCAGTACCCGTCCACTTGAGAAGGCTGGAAGGAAAGTTTGCACGAGCAGTGGCATATCAGAAGTGAACTTACCACACACCGTTGGAGCCATATGTTGGCAAAGACGTGGCTGCACAAAGCCTCCACCCACGTCCAAGTCACTTATTTCATCCAAGGGCTTCTTCAGCATCATCTGCCTTTCGCCTATGGTCGATGCTGACTACAAGTTCATGTTACATCGATGCTTTCAGGCAACTGGTCATCTTTCAATGCCCAGGTAGTACAACGCCAGTGATCCTTCAAGGAGGAGCTGGAAGGCAACCTCATACGTGGGCTTCCCCAGATCCAGAACTCCTGGTCCCAACACACAAGATGTGCCCTACTTTCATCGTGGGGATGACGCGCTTCTCCCTCACGAACCTACCTCATGAAGCCCTCACACTTCCAAGACTCTCTCACCCGGGGAAGAGTAGGAGTTTTTTCAACTACAGGGCTGTTCCGAGGCGGGCAAGGCGGGTTGGTGGTGATGAGAGCATGCCCTTGGCATCCTGGCCAAACAGGTTCCAGGTACTCTCTACCACCACTGCAGTCAATATGCCCAGAAGACTGTGAGGAGGAGTCATGGCAAGCTTGCTTGCATCCTTGCACAATCTCATGCGCAGCCCGCTAACCCAGTCTTGGCGCAGAATCAGCTCATGGGACCCTCCAGCAAGTGCAATGGGGACCATGGAGGCCTGGCGGGACATTGGAAGGCAAGGGGGAAACCTGATCCGACACTGAGCGATGTGCCAAGGCCCCACAGAGCCTTCACATGAAGCGGAAGAAGTCAGCGCAGACCTCCTGAGACAATGGCTGCAACTCCCCAGCGCTGGCAGCGAGTGGAAGTGGCAAGACAGGATGGGTACCAATTTGCTTAATGGATGCGTTCCTTCAGCCTGTCTCATCACACGTTGTGATGGAGATTGGGCATGTATGTTTGGTTTGGCCTACAACTGAACAGCGGCGTTTAATAAAGAGTTGTGGTTGTTGATTATGCTTACATGTGTGCTGATAATTATTACATTATTATTGATAATAAAGCGGCCGTAGGAGTGGCATTCTGGAGGAATGGACCATGCAGGCTCCCACTTCTTGCACTGGAGTTTATCATGATCCCACGCTATCCATAAACCCATCCACAGGCCTATTACACATCCCACAGGTATCCTAAACCCTCCCAAAGCTATCCTACCCATCCACAAGGCATAGCGAAAGGCTACCATTTCATAAAAGTTTTCCGACCAAGACGTTTATTAAAAAAAAGAAATTGAAAGCAAGTGGATTGAATTCATAGAATTAGAACTTTATTAGACAACAAGCTATAAAACAGCAAAGAAAGAGTTCTCTGGCACTGGCCTCTTGCTTGTCAGTCTCAGGGGTTAAGGCTGCAGGTGTGTGGGAGTGACTGGTGCTGGAGTGCTTGCATCAGCGTCCTCCAGAAGCAGTAAGCAGGCAGCAAGCCCCAGCCCCAGTAAGAGCGGCCTGTGCTGCAGAAAGCCGCCGGGAGGAACAGATGTGAGAGGCAGGGGCGGATGTAGCCCCTGGCCCTCTTGCCAGGGCTGGCAAGCAGAATGGGCTGAGGCTTGCTGTGCTTCTGCATGGTTGTGGGTGCTGGCTGGCAGGACGGCATGGCAGGAACCAAGGCTGGCAAGGGAATGGCTGGCAAGCAACGCTGGCCAGGGAAGGCTGGCACGCCTAGCACGGCACCAGGTGGCAGGCAGCCAGACAGCAAGCGGCTGGCAGGAAGTGCTGCAGGCTGCAGGCACCAAGGTTGCCAGGAAGGCGGGGCACCAGGCTGGGCAGGGAGGTTGGCACCAAGGCTGGTGGAAGGAAAGGCTGGCAGGCAGGGCCAGGCACAAGGCTGGCGGCAGACATGAACCAAGGCTGCAGGAAGCAGGCAGGCAAGGGGCTGGCAAAAGCGACTGGCTGGCAGCAAGCTAACAGGCAGGCTGGCGAGCAAGGCTGGCAGGGAGGCTGGCAGGCAAGGTGGCCAGGCAGACATGCAAGCAGGGCTTGCAAGGCAGGCGAAATCTGTCCGACAGCAGGTTTTCCCTGAATTCGGTGAACCCTGCTCCGAGCTGCTTCGTTATATTCCATGGGGCTGACGCAATGCCACTCTCCCGCGATGCGCAATTAACGCCAGGCATCCCTAGGCTTCGCTTTTCATCGCTGTGCATCCGCTGATGCATCCGCTGTTGCATGCCGCTGTGGCATTCCAACTTCATCTGTCGGCGTCCATTCTGGATCCGCTGTATGCCGTTCTGCGTCACGTTCTCTGAAGGCCCCTGGAAGGCCCTCGGATGATGCCAGTGCGCTCCCGATCCGCTTCATCTGCTAGCTTCCATTCTGCATTTCGCTTTTCATCCGCCCTTCGGTCCTCCCCGACGTCCGTCCTTTTGAGAGCGGATAACAACGGATGGAACATTTTGCTCTCCCCTGTGTCCTTTTTGCATCCGTTGGGCAGTGTGACATGGGCTTTAGAGATCAGACAAGAGGAAAGGAGTCTTTCTTATACAATGAATTTGTATTGGAAGCTCCACATATCTGCACAAAATTATGCTGCTATGCTGTAGCAAGTCTCTATTTGGAGAGTTTTGCTTGTGGAAATGGGACATTACAAACAGAGACTTGTCACAGGGCCATTCATTAGTTCCTGCAAAAAATGCTCCATTACTTTAACTCAAAGCTTGAGTAAGTTTCATTGAACTGATGCACAACTGATGTCTTCTGTGTGATACCTTTATGGTGTGTATATGTGTGTGTGTGTGTTTGTGTGTGTGTGTAAGAGAGAGAGAGAGAGAGAGACAGACAGACAGAATATTCTCTTCAATCAATCCAATCATTGCCCAGTATTTTATTTTATTTGTATCTCACCTTTATTTATTTTTTTATAAACAACTGAAAGTGTTTAACATATTTAATACTTCCTCCTCTTTCTATTTTCCCCATAACAACAAATCCATGAGGTGAGTTGGGCAGAGAGAGAAAGTGACTGGCCCAAGCCTTTTTCACCCAACTCTTTTTCATGCCTAAGGCAGGACGAAAATTCAGTCTCCAGATTTTTAGCCAACCAAAACTGGTTGTGGCATCTATGTGATTTAAATAATCTATTTAGGAAGGTTCATTAAACAACAGCACTTTGCAGTGCTGTACCTACCTACCTACCTTCCTTCCTTCCTTCCTTCCTTCCTTCCTTCCTTCCTTCCTTCCTTCCTTCCTTCCTTTTTCAGAGGAGTTATGCAGAATTATGAGTACTACCATAAGAGCATTAAGATATTTTAAATTTTAGTTACATGCAGTTTTTTAATCTTTCAGATTACTAAAGGATTACATCCGTAGACTGTGGTAATCTTTGCCTGCTTACAATATACATGAGGAACTCCTGAAATATCCAACATTTTTCCTTTTCTGTCTGGATCTGTCTTTGGTCTTTGATGGCCAAGACTTAATTTTGCTGGAAACAACAGAAGTGCAAAGCCCACATTGCATCAATTCTTCTTCTTCCTGCTCCTGTTACGTCGGAAGCTGTAAAGCTAAGATATATATATAGAGATAGATAGATAGATAGATAGATAGATAGATAGATAGATAGATAGATAGATAGATAGGGATAGGGATAGGGATAGGGATAGGGATAGGGATAGGGATAGGGATAGGGATAGGGATAGGGATAGGGATAGNGAGATAGAGATAGAGATAGAGATAGAGATAGAGATAGAGATAGAGATAGAGATAGAGATAGAGATAGATATATATAGATATATATAGATATATATAGATATAGATATAGATATAGATATATAGAGATAGATATATAGAGATAGATATATAGATATATAGATAGAGATAGAGATAGAGATATATATTGTCCTTACTTACAGCATGTAATATTCATGGTTTCAGAATTCAGCTCCCCTTTGGTTTCAATTTGCTAATAATTATTTGATTCTACAAGAGCGAGCATTATTTTGTTTCACAATACATTATGCAACAAAATATATATAATAACATATATTGACAGTTTTAATAGTTTTACCTAAGACAAGTGCCCACAAAAAAATGTTGAAAGGAGGTCTTAAAACTTAGACTGGGGGAGAGTGAGTAAACTGCACTTTCACCATATGTTGACCAATAGAATAATTGATCTTTTCAGGCTTATCTTTAAAGTTTTTTTTTCAACTGAATTTGATTTACCTTGTTTGAATGTTTAAAAAAGGCAAATGTCTTTCATTATACTAAGAGATAGCTGCTGTATATAAACATGGGATCAATCCTTATGAAACCTCTGTAAGCAAGAAAACTTAGGGAGTACCAAAGTTCCCACAGTTCAACTCTGAATTACATCTCATTCTGTGTGTCCCTTTATCCATTAAATTATTAATTTTGATATTAAGTAGAATGTACTCGCAAATATTATTTTTATCTGATTCAGTATTTATTCTGAAATTTCAGTCTGGTTTATAATAGTTTTATAACAATTAACTTGAAGTATCGCAAAACGCAGACAAAAAAGACAAAAGATAAATTTAGTTAGAGCATATTTAAAATAATGAAATATTTCAAGCCATTTTAAAATACTTTTTAAAATCTTTTAAAATCTTTCTTTTCAATCAAGTTGGTATCAAACCCACTCTGCAAATAGGCATCATGATCTGAAATTCTTTTCAGAAAGACAAGCAGGGAGCATGAGAAACAGGATGCAACAGGAGAGTTAAAGAGTATGCAACAGGATGGGATGAGACATGAAGAATTTTTGAAGAGACAAAAGAGATTAGCATACTGTATTAGATATGTCTAATAAAAATTATTTGGGGAATAACACCTAGTGCAATGACTGCATCCTCTGCCCCAAACAGGCACCTTCAATAGTAAGAAACTTTGAATGATACACCTTATATTTCTGTACTTGACACTGACCAAGTGTTACTTGCACAAAATGATACAAAATCACCTATTCTTTTAAAACTTAATTTTGACTGCTTTATGCTATATTTCCCAATATTTTCTAATGAATTTTTCCCTTGTTTTTATTTCCTCTTTCTATTTTTTATTGCTGATCCCATTTATTTATGTATACCACTATGCATAGAATCAATTGCAGCATTGTATGAGGAAAAAAAAATAACTATAAAATGACAATTTATTTTAAAAAGTCACCTGATATAGAGATATATATAAAAAGGTCAGGTAAAAAGCCATTCAGAGTCTTCTAAAACCATGAAATGGGTGGCATATAAACTTAATAAATAAATAAATAAAATAATCAGATGCATTATCAGTGGGCAGGATTAAAGGAAAGCTTTATCTTTCATAAACATTAATCTATTTTCACAAATGTCCTACCCCAGTCTTATAGCCACCAATATAAATTATTTGGAACAGCGAAGAGTCAGGCATCATGTTCATGTATGTTCTCTTGTCCCTAACTTTTGGTTAGGTCAATGATATGAGCAAAGAATATTGAAATACAAGTGGAATGGTTATAGTTTGCATAGGTTTTGTAAGATGGAAAATGTTCCCACTCTCCTGCTACAAAAACTTGGCAAATGCAAAGCTGTCTTTGAATCGGTTTCCAAGTAACATGCTTACTTTGTCCAAAACTGCAAATTGGAGAAAGGAATGCTTCCTATAAACTGCCCATTCACCAAATTGTATGAATTATAATGTATCCCAGGCTTCTTGAGTTAGTTCATTTCACAGGAGTGAAACATATTATTCCTTAAGTTTAGTACAACAAACATTCCTCTGTTCAGAGTACATAATACACATGTATTTCCTTTACGAAAGAATGCAAACCTGTCTGTCCACATTTTATTATTGTATTATACGTCTCACTGACCCAACCAATACATTGCTGAAATTCAATATGATTATTGTTTGAAAATGCAGAATATTTCTTGGGACCTTTATCAGAGTGATAATGATTTTAGTATTTGTATTCCTTCAATTATTTCTGTTTCTCAGTTAGCCCTATGTATATTTGTTCTCTTCTATTGCATAGATGCTATGGCAATTGTTACAGCAAAAATGTAAACCTTAGAAATTATAAATGTATGAGGAATTGGATGAATTGCAAGTATTCTCATCCACGCTGCGCTGAGAGTCCAGGATGGGTTAGACTCCTCCCTGTGATGTCATAGAGCTGAGACTGTCACTATATAAAAAGCCAGCCCTTAGCTGGCTCCCCAGCTTTGATTCAGCTCCTTTTCTTTGAGCTTGTGTCTAGGATCTATTTCGATCTATTTCAGTGCCTCTCTGCTGTTCGAATTGAGGCGACTGTTTAGTGCTGGTTTTTCTCCTCATTCAGGGCTCCAAACAGCCTAAAGAGTGCAAACACCTCTGTGGCCTTGGGAACTGGAACACGTATGAGTGGCCATTTTGTGGCAATCAGCCACAATGCACGTGGAGAGTGGCCATTTTAAGTTGGCCCAACTGCCAACTTGATATATATGAGGGTTGCTTCCAGCACCTCTTGTGCCCTTCCTATCTCCAACATGGATGAAGATAGGGCCCAAGCTGAGATCTTGGGTCTAACAGATCATGGACCACAGGTCCAAAAGAGAGAAGCTGCAGCTAAGATCAGGGCCAAGGCCCTAGCTCCACAGAAAACTTCTAAGGCTGAACTCAGAGCTGAAAAGAGAAGACATGCTGCTCTGGAAAGACAATTACAAAAGCAGATGAGAGGGTGTTTACAACAGGCTTCCCATCCAGAGGATGTGCAGGTTTATCCAGGGTTTGGTCCCAGGGAGAGGGAGGCTGAGGCCAGCTCATCCAGTCCTCTCCAAGCCTGGTCCCCTGAAAAGGTTGGCCCAGGAGACCCTGGTTTGCCAATCTGATCAACTTGTCTGTAGCCCGATCATGGAGGATCCCAGCCCACAGGATCTCCCTTCATTAGGGGGCCTTGATATACCCGGATCCTCAGTGATTCCACTTGACAGTGTGGTACTCGAGCGCAACATCTGAGAGACTCTAGCCTTCCTGATAGGGTTATCCACACCATTCAGGCTTCCTGTAAACCTTCTACAATCAGCATTTATGATGCCACCTGGACGGTTTTCTGCAATTCGTGTTTGAAGGATAACCATGTTCCCGCCTCAGCATCTGTAACTGATGTATTGCTATTCCTTCAGGACGGGTTGGATAAAGGGCTTTCACCCAACACTCTCTGCTGTCAAGTGGCAGCCCTGTCATCAATTCTGCACTGGGAAAACTTCTCTTCCCTATCCCATCATCCTTCAGTTCATTGGTTTTCAAAGGGAGCATCTAATCTCCATCACCCAGTGGTTCATAGGTAACCTACCTGGGAGCTCCCTAAGGTGTTATAGGCCCTTACGTGTCCTCCTTTCAAACCACTGAGATCGATGTCACTACAATTTATGACCTTTAAGGTAGACTTTCTAGTAGCTATTACATCAGCCAGAAGAGTATCAGAACTGGCAGCATTCTCAGGCAGAATCTATGCACCTTTCATGAGAATAGGGTTTTACATCTAGAACCTATTTTTGTCCCAAAAGTCAATACCTGGTTCCATAAGGCTCAAGACATTGTGTTACCAGATTTCTGCCCACACCCTAACCACGAGTTGGAGTACAAATGGCATAAATTGGATGTAAAAAAAGCATTAAGCATCTACATCAAATGTACTGCTGCGTTTCGAAAGACTGAGGCTATGTTTGTGTCCTTTTCTACAAACTCCTTGGGATGCAAAGCCTCTTCTCCTACTCTAACTAGATGGATCAGGGCATGTATTGCCAAGGCTTAACAGACGTCCCTTCCGCTGCCCAAGAGCTTAATGGTTCACTACACCAGAAGCGCAGCTACATCGGCTGCTTGGTCAACTCAGGCATCTCTCAAACATAGCTATAGGGCAGCTATCTGGGCATCTCCATTACCCTTCATACGGCACTGTCATCTGGACTCATTTGCTTTGGTGGATGCAGCCTTTGGCACACGGGTGCTACAGAGGGTTTTTCTGCAAGTGGAGTAGGCAGACTGGATGATGGCCCTCCCGTGGACATGCAGGCTTTGGTATGTCTCATCCTGGACTCTCGGCGTAGCATGAATAAGAATGGGCCTTGGTATAATTGCCTGCAAATGTCTTTTTATCTACACTGCAAGAGAGTCCAGCCCCACCCTAATTTTGTCCAGTTCTAGTCGGGACTGGGGTTGTTTCAAAAAATTGTGTTTTTTGCTTCCTAGACACTCTGTGCCTCTCAAGTAAAGCTGGGGAGCCAGCTAGGGGCTGGCTTTTATGTAGTGGCAGACTCAGCTCTATGACATCACAGGGAGGAGTCTAACCCATTCTGGACTCTCTTGCAGTGTCGATAGAAAGGGCGATTTTAGATATTATACCAATGCCCATTTTATGAAAAAACATCAGTTTTGAGATACAATTTTTAAAACTTTTCAGCCTTTTGATGAAGACCAAGTGAAATAAATTCTATGGGTTTTTTTCATTGTGGTAGCATATACTAATGTAAGTCCATGTGTTTATATTCTGTTTCACGAAGTCAGTTGTTATTTATAAAATATAATGACAAAGAAAAAAAAAGTTCATTATGGCATCTGCTTTTGTTGCACTGAGCTCTGAAGTTATGAAATGCTTTGGATCACCACAGATCTTTAAAGTACATATTTTTTTCAGACATCAGTGCCAGGCTGACGTTAAGATGTTGCTATGTAAGCGTGGCTTAAAAGTTGTATCACTTTAAATACTTGATGTTTGCTTTTGTATGAGAACTTGCCTAAATATCTTCATAATTATTTAAGTATATTCTAACTTATTTTTGGAGTTCTACAATTTTTAAACATTAAACATCATACTAATTATGATGTTTAATTAGATAAAAGTCATTCTAAAGATTGTAAACAAATTGTCCTTCAATGTTTAATGAAATGATATACAGAAAATCCTCACTTACCAATTGCAATTGACAATGGCAACTTGTTTGCTCAGTGACAGTTGTAAAGTGAAAAAAATAATGTAACAGTGCCTATCTTACGATAGTAGTACCGCAGTTGTTAAGTGAATCACCATGGGTCATTAAGTGTGATGTCACGTGACTGACTTGTCAGTTCCTGCCAGTTTTTCTATTGACTTTGATTGTTAGAGCTGGCTGTGAAGTTCGCTAATGACAATTCACATGACTGCGGGACTCTGTGATCATTATAAACGTGCGCCACTTGCCAAGAGCCTGAATTGTGATCACATAATTCCAGGGACACTTCAACTTTGACAATTGTTCACACATTTCTCTGAAACAGTCACTGAATAAGCAGTAAGTAAAGATTACTTCTATATCAGGATAGGTTATTTAGGTAAAAAAAATAAAGTTGTAATTGATTAAGTATCTAACATTTATATCATATATTTTGGTGGCTTAATGTCCTAGATGTGCCCCCTCTCCCCAAAACCCTAAAAAGATTAAAGCTTGAATTTGAAGCCATTATAAACTTAGTGTTCTATGGACCTCCATGAAACAGTTCCTCAGAAAACAAAACAAAAATATAGGAGAAAATGTATTTCAAATGCTATTTCAAAATAAAATAAGATATTGGAACCTGTGTCATATTTTTATAAGTCATAGATCTCATGTGAAATAAATACCAGTCATTGCAAAGAAAGGGAAAGGCAGATTAGTCTTACATACACAGATGGTTAGGAAAATGCATAAAGAATATTTTCTTGGTGGTCGAAAGACTGGAAGGATCCTTCGGAGTAAAAATAGCTTTGACCAATATCTAATTGTTAAAAAAGTCCAAAACATGTACTGAAGCAGTTTCAAAATTTGCCTTTATGGTTAAAGGAAAACATAGGGAAGATGTTCTTCCCAGGCAGGAGGTTTCTGAATGCTTTCTTTTTCATCTTTTTACAATCAGCTGCATATTGATTAGGTCAAGATTTCAAAAATGTTTATTTTACACATACAAATACTTATTTTTATGCAAGTCTTTAATGGAACATAATTAGACTTACATACATCATAAATAATATTTCTTCCTTCCTTCCCTCTTTCTTTCCTTCCTTCTTCATTGGTGATTATTTTTTAAATACCCAACATTAGAAACAACCTTGGATTTGAGTAGAAGTACCAATTAATGGTAGCTATCAGCAGCCAAATAAAACATTTCTTCATTTAACACCCACATAAGGCCTTAAGGCTGAATAATGCTGGAAAAACTGGCTTCACAATATTTTGTTCCCAGGTGCAGAGTTGATTCTCACCTGGTGGTATTTAAATTTTAATACTTTTATTATAAAAGAAGCCATATTTTTAGAAGAAGTACTTGGTTTAACACTGTAATTGAATTAAATATAAAATCTTTGTTTAAAATTGGCTACCATTTTCTGGTTCCAAAAATTGGGGAGTGATTCTACACTAGAGCCATTTGTACAATATCTTTTATTTAACTGCTAAAATTTAATTAAGAGTCCTTTTTCCAAAAGTACATTCTAACATTTCCCAATAATTGAAATTGAAAAAAGTAGTAACTGTATGAACAACCTAGAAAATGACTTCCCTGTTCATCACAGCAGATATAAATGATTTTAGTAATTTATCACCTCCTAAAATATAACAAATGATCTCTTCTTCCCAAAACCCAAGTCTTATCTGTAAACATTTCCTTAAATCCCTTGTTATTCCAGTCCTGATGTAATTAGTTCCCAGTATGGTCCAATTTTTAAATTATTATCTTCTTGTTTTTTTAAAAAAAAATTCAAAACAAAAGCATTTTTCCATGGGAAGGATTCTTATAGTTCATTCCAAAATATTATTTCAAATTTATCTGCAATCTTTGACAATTTATAAGTTATACCTTTTTGCTGTTCCATATACATAAATTGTTTTCAAACTTTTTCTAAGGATTGAAGGAAACTCACCCAACATGATAAAAATTATCAATCCAAAGGTTCCTAATAGCTGAACAGCAATTTCCATAAGTGATTAGAAAACAAAGTATGTGGACCCAGTGTCCTTTCAAAGGGCCAATTATAGTATGTATGAAATGTTATTCCCTCATTTCCAAGTGTTCTAAATCTATCAGAGACAATTGCCTTGCAGTTTCCTCATGATGAACCTGAAGCATTTGGATGATTTCAAGTCTTTTCCTTTCCTGGAAAGAAATTATGAAGGGCTGTCTACTTCATTTCACAATCATCAGTGTGTGTGTGTGTGATGCTGCAAGTTTGACACCTGTGGTCTAATTCAATAGTCCAATAGTCTGTTCTCTCAGTAGGCAACCACAAATAAGGCAACTTGTCTCCCAGTAGGAATTGTCACACTGCCTTCAATGAGTAATAGCCATAAATTCCCATGACTTCCATGAATTGGCCCAACTCTTTTAAAGACAGCCAACAACCACACTTTGTGGTAGAAAATTTAAAAAAGACATAAAGTTGTTTGCAATGAATCAAAGGGATCTTATATAACTGATTAATAAACATGATAAAGGAATGTTATATGGAATAATTTATAAGTAACTTGTTTCATCAAGTTATTTAGAATTAATTAAACATAGCCAGAAAGCATTTGTCATAAAATCTGTAAATATGCTTAGATCTGTACAACATTGTATAAAATGTTCTACAAGAAAAACCAAAAGTACACATTTAGACTGGGTGAAACTAGGCTCAATAGCAGTAACTGTGAGAGGGATCTTGGAGTCTTAGTGGACAACCAGCTAAATA
>BHFT01042972.1:0-26618 GCA_004320025.1 Laticauda laticaudata
CATTTTTAGCCTCCATGCACTCTATTTTTGGCCTCCATGTGTCCCATTTTTGGCCTCTTCCAGGCAGCAGGGATTGCCGCCACTGATTGCCACTGCCAAATGGCATGTGGAGATGCAATAGGCAGTGGCGGTGATGGGCAGTGACGATCCCTGCAGCCTGGAACAGCTGATTGGCAGTATTCTGGAAGGGTGATCCAACCACCAATCAGCTCCTCAGGCTGTTTACTGTTTGCTGCTGGGAGGAAGAGGCAGATTTTTTTTCTTGTTTTCCTTCCCAAAAGCTAGGTGCATCTTATGGTCTGGAGCATCTTATAGTGCAAAACATACAGTATATGTAAGCCTTCTTTGCGTAAGCTCATGTTAACTGATAACTCTGAGAGTTCCTACCCCAATTTATGTAGAAGTAAGAGAAGGCCACAGGCCAACTGTAGTAGTACACTTGTAGCCTAATGTGCTTAGTACAGAACATGGTGAGGAGGAGGAGGAGGCTGGACCAGATAACTGAAATTAGGAGAAGCAGCAGAAGAAAGATGTAAGATAAGTTCTAAAGTGAAACATGAAAATGGCTGGGGTTTCTTTGTAACATCAAAAGGTAAGAAAGGAGGAAAGATTTCCCTTCTTATCCTTCTTGAAATCCTCTGGGCATAGAGGAATTGGTGGGTGGGAGTGCAACTCAGAGGAACTATAACAGCTTTAAGATTGATGGGTTCATGAGAGCAGTAGGATGATTAAGAAAAGTGAAAAGGATATTGGCCCTGACCTTGTTCATCATCATCCTGTTTTGGTGAGCTTAATGACAACAATGAAATTTATAGTTAGGAGAAATAATAAATTGATGAAGAATTAAGAAAACCATATGATGCATATAAGTATATATAAATATACTTATATAAATATAAATATAAGATGCAAATGGAGAAGAGGGGACCCAAAAAATGAGCAGAGTAATTGATTAATTGCATGATGCGAAATGATGTGAACAGACATTCCACATTCTTTGCACCAATAATTAAAAAGAACATTTGATATACTTCACAGGTTGGTTTCTTAATGTTCATGAAATATTGATTTTAAAAAAATGGCATCAAGTTGCTGAAAATCTCCCAAATGATCACCTTCGACAATGCAAAGCTGTTCTCTCTTATGTTAGAAAATTCCATAAAATGACAAAATGCCTCCTTGTTCCTTCTCATCTAATGCATTCAGCAAATATCATTTGATAGCACTGTAACTTTCCTTATGGCAGTGATATGACTTAGCAAAAAGTATATTGCAGGCAATACAGAGACCATATCAAGTTTGCTGAAGTGTACATTTTCTAAAAACTAACATGACAATAGGAATGACAACACAATAATAATATTTTTATACCTTTCTCAGCACCTGGATTCTCTTTTGCAAAAGAGGCTGTGCAGCCATAGAAACTGTAAATTTCATTTTCATAAAGCATGGCAGGTGAAAAATTGAATCATTTCTGTTACTATGCTTGCTCCGAGTGCAGGCAACTATCCTTTTCATGAGACAATTTTGCAAGGCAATTTATCCCTTTAATCACTAAAAAAAAAAAAAAGATATGCAAACACAATATATCCCTGTGCAATTTGAGAATTCCTAATTGATGATGTTTTTAAATCCAGCTGTTACCTGGCAATCTAGGGACAGCAGAGCCCAGAGCCTCTATCTTTTATACCTGTAACTGCTATTACAGATGTTTACTGATGTTTAAACTACTGTTTAAATATGCATGCCTCTAATTTGGTTAGGTTTTCAAGTGCTCTTGTGTACTAAAATATCCAGAGCTTAGACTGCAACGAACAAATGGCCAGATAAGGATGCATGAATACACAAATATTTATTTTCCTGCATTTCTAAATGTTCTGACATCAAATAGATGAAGTGTTAGAATATATTGAGAAGCAGTATTCTGCTCTTTCTCTTTCTCACCCAAGTACTCTTCTTGAAGAGAAATATGAGGCTTAGGAGCTGTCTTGTCTAACTGAAAACTTGCTGTTATTCTTTTCTTAGGAAAGGCTTCAGAGATTTCTTTGTGTTAAATATTTTGGTCATCCCTAGCTTTATATCAGAACTATGCAATATTCAGTTTTTAAGTTAGATCTTAAGGTGTTTTAAATAAATCCTTGAACCATTTGGCCATGCACAGAAATCACTTTTTCAAAAATCAGGTTAAAAATTTTATATATAGTGATATAATTAAAAATTACCATTTTGGTTATAAGGAAGTTTGCAAAAACGTTATCTCATCTCTGTGGGTTGATTGAAGGAGCTACTTGCTAGAGGAGCTGAGCACCTGAAATAGGATACAGAAATGGAGCTGAAGATCCTGCACTCACATACATTGATGGGAGTTGAAATCCTTTAACAGGCAGTTCTTTCAGCCAGCCCCCAGAGATGAAAGGGAGCCAAAATCCAAGCAGAGAGTGGAGAGGCAACACGGTAAAGTAAAGAGAGCAAGGGAGAGATTAATCAGGCTTTTGTATAAGTCCAAGGAGGAGCCTTCTTGAGGACCCTCAACCTTTTCCTACCAGAGAAATATCTAGCTCCAATTGCCTATCATCCTAAAATTTCAAAGTGGCAGACAGGTACCAACCTCCTTCTTATGCCACAAGACAGGCAACCAAAGGCCAAACTTTCTTGCAATAAGCTTGGAAAAAGCATCAGCCTTTGCGACAGATCTACCAAATACCATTGTGCCTATGAAAGACAGGTTGTTATTCATCATTTATCTGTTTGGAAAATAGTTTTAGGTGGCATTATGAAAACAATACTCTTGAGGGAGGAAATAGCTATTATTACTCTTCTGGTCAGAATCCCCTGAGTCAGAAGCTGAAGAAGCAAATCAGCCTGTAGCTTCAAATGAGCAAATGACAATATTCAGATATTGAAAAACCAGATTTTGGCAAGTCTCTTAGCTTCAGGGCAGGTCCACAACTATGAAGGACTGAACAAAAGTGTCCCTAAGAGGAGAGGGCAACTACACCCCAGTCAAGACACCCCAGTATCTGCAGCTATATAAGATCAATCTCCAGGACCTTGCATCTCCACTGCAAACAACTCGCTGACTCCAGACCTAGATGCTTCTCACTCCTTGACCTGCATTTGGACTCTCAGCTTGACATTCAGACGATTTGTGGAATTCTTTGGCTAATTTAAGCTATTACAGTCAACTCTTGTAGCTCTGAGTGCACTTCTTTCCCATTTGCACATCACTAATAGTATAACCTATGGGGTCTCTTAAATGTTTTCCAGCTAATTACTTACCTGTTTCCTGACTATTATTGGGAATGTTTTAACATGACAATAAAATCTTTCAAATGTTAATTTGCCTGGCTGTTTTTGCATTGGCTGGCACATGATGCCTTCATAAAATAGCAATATTAATATTTAAGGATGTTGGTTATAAATTAACATTGAAGTAATCAAACTCTCAGCTCAGATGATATAAAATAGTTGCAGTTAAGAATAAACTGTTTGTACTCATCTAAATGTCCTCAATGACATGTAAATGAAAAAAGCGTCCTTTTTAATATAGTTACTGCATAATGAAAGCAATCAATAGATGCCTAATCCCTTCTCAGATCCTTTTTTTGGGAGGGGGATCTGCCTTTTTCAAAATTGTGGAGAAGCTAAAGCCCATGTCACACCGAACCAATGGATGCAAAGAGGATGTAAAACAGACAAAAAAGCTTGCCACCCATTGGAAAACGCGATGTACTCACTGCCTCCGTTTGGCTTCCTCTCTATCCATCCAGCATCTGTTTATGGATGCCCAAAACTTTTGCGTGGAAAATGTATCCAGTTCATCCGTTCTGCATCCGTTACGCATCCGCTATATCCGCTAGGCATACCCTGCGATCCGCAGCAGCTCAGCTCGCTATGCCGGCTTGGATGCAGGAGGAAGCGGAAACGGATGCAGAACGCAATGCAGAGTACGGATGCGGAAACCGGATGCCAAGCGGAAAAAGGCATTTAAATGGAAAAAACGTTCGCGGCAGAGGGGACCTATCTTCGGATATTAAGGAGTGTCTGTCAGGATGCGCTATAGAATGCGCAGAGAGATGGCAAAGGAACGCCTACATCTGCTTATAAAAAAGGGGAGCAACGTTCGCGCTGCATCTCACTTTCCAGAAGCAGCAGCCTAAGTGTGCAAGGACCTCTGCAGCTCTCATGCTCTGAATCTTCTCTCTTCCACAGCATCCAAGTCCATGTTCAACCGTGGACATTTGTGAACAAAGGTCCTTTCGGCAGCCACACACCTTCTGCAACTGCAGTGCGAAACCATCTGCGAGCTCTGTAAAATCTACTAATGGGAAGAAAAGGAGGCACCCAAAAAAGTCTGGGATCAAAGATGGTTGGCCAGAAGAGCAGAGGACGGACTGTACAACAAGCTGATGGTTGGAACTCAGGAGCGAAGACACTGGCGTTCCAGAACTTCAATGAGGATGCCTCCAGCCATGTTTGACGAACTTGTTGCAGCGCCCTGACACCCAGGTTGACTCAGGCAAACAGCCATACTTCGGCCAGCTGGAAACCGTGGGCTAAGTGGGCACTCAACTGTCACCACCTGGCCTCAGCGAGACCACCGCTTACAGGAGCATGACAGATATCGGCTGGAGGGTGCCAACCCAGCACCATCGAGCATTGAGTGGTTCAGAGGAAGTGGTGCAGGCCAGTCGATCGAAGATAGAGTACAAGCGAAGAGCTTCTCTCCCAGTGCCCTCCCATTGAAGACGGATGGAAAGCAAAGGTTGCAGAGCAGTGGTATCTGCGAGGAGAAGTGGAACTTCCCGCACATGCTTGGAAGCGCATAGATGGCAAGCACGGTGGCCTGCAAAGCTGGCCAGGCCAAGAGTCAAGGGGTAGCTTATCCTACCATAGCTTTTCACGTGAGGTCAGCATCATCCTCTTCACCGATGAGGTCGATGCTAGACATACAAGTTGCATGTAAACATCGATGCTTCAGGGCATAACGGCTCTCTCAGATGCCCAGCGGTATGCGCAAGCGCCAGTCACCTCAAGGAGGAGGCTGGAAGGGCAAACTCTGACATGCGTGGGGCTTCCCAGGATCGCTAGACCGCACTGCCGCAACGACAAGCAATGATTGCCCTACTTCATCGTGGAGGACATAGACGCTTCTCACAACTCTAAGCTGATAGCCTACACTACCCAACATAACCTGTAGCCCATCGATGAAGGTCGTAAGAGGAGGCATTCTTCAACTACAGGCTGTCTAGGGCAGAAGACGGGTGGTGAGAACACCATGCTTGGCATCCTGGTCCAGGAACAGGTTCCAGGTAGCTTCTCACTCAACAATGCCAGCATAACCCCAGAGACAGAGGAGGCGAGTTAGTGAAGCTTGCTGGCATACCTGCAACAGATCTCATGCGCACGTAGCGCCCGGTGAGTAACGTAGACCCGCTATCGCGGGGTCGCCGCACGATCAACGTTATTAGGTCTTGGCGCAGAACAGGCTTGGTGGACCGGTCATACAAGGCAATTGTGTGGACGAATGCGAGAGAGCACTGGAGGATCGAGCAGCAAGGAGTGCTGGGGAAGGCGCGTAGGCGTAGAGGCGAAAAGATAACAGCTGCGTGATCGAACACTGAGTGATGTGCAAGGGTGCATTCTAGCGGACAACAGAGCCTCACATGAAGGCATTGAGACGGAAGCACGCTCGCCAAGCCGCGTTACTGAAACACTGGTTGCACACTTCCCCAGCTGGAGCATGAGAGTGCAAGACAGGATGGTAAAACTGACACTTAAGTGGATGGCTGTCCTGTTATCAGCCTGTCGTCTCATCACACGGATGTAAATTGGGAAGGGCCCCATTGGTATGGTTTGGTTGGCCTAACAATGAACAGGGGCGTTTAATCCAAAGGAGTTGTATTTATGTTGACGATGTGTTGGATGATTGATTATATCGTTATGTGATGAATAAAGGGCCATAGCGTGTGGCAGCTCTGGAGGGTTGGACATACAGTCCCACTATGCTTGCACTGGAGGTTTTCTATCCGCAAACTGCTATTCATAGCACCCATCCCACAGCTATTACCCATCCCACAAGGTATCCTAACGCCATTACAGTAAAGCTATTCCTTACCGCATGCCCAAGACCAAGCAAGCAAAGGCTTAAACCATTTCCTAAAGTTCCAGAAAAGACTTATGTAAAAAAAGAGACAATGAAAGCAGGTTGTGTGAATCAAAAATAGACTTTATTAACAACCAAGCTCATAAGACAAAAATGAGTCTCCTGGCGACTCCTATTGGTTTGCTCAAGTCTCATGGGGTGAAGGGGTGGCAGGTGCTGTGGAGTTTTGGCTGGTGCTGGAGTTCTTTGGTGATCAGCCTCGTCAAAGCAGAAGCCAGCAGAAGCCCCAGCCCCAGGAAGAGCAGCCAATGCTGGCAGAAAGCCGCAGGAGGAAGCCAGAGCTGAGGCCATGGGGGCGCGGGATGTAATGCCTTTCCCTCTTGCCAAGGGCTGGCAGCAGATGGCTGAGGCTTGCTGTGCGTTCCCGCATGGAGCTTGTGGGGTTGCTGAGGCTGGCAGGGAGGCTGGCAGGAACGCAGGCGTGGCAGGAAGGCTGGCCAGGGAGGGTGTGCAGCAAGAACGCTGCAGGCTAGGGCAGGTGCAAGGCAAGGCCAATCCCATCGACGGCCAGCAAGTCTTGTCGCTCTGAAATGGCGACCTGCTTGCCGAGCTTGTTTCCCGTTATAAATCCACGGGGCATGACTGCAATGCATTCGTGCAATTAACAGCGCAGGCATTCCGCTAGGCTAGCCGTTCGTGTGCATCGTTCCCGCTGTCGCATCCGCTACAGTCGCGCTAGGCGCTTCCCGTTCTGCATCCCGCTGCTTTCCCGTTCGCGCGTCTGCTTTGCTGAGGCCGCCCCGGCAAGCCCTGCGGATGGCGCCATCTGCTCCATCCACTTCCAATTGTTCTGGGCTTCCATTACCGCATTCGCGCTCTGCATTCTGCCCTGCATAGCCTCGGCGTGCGTCCATAGTTAATCCGGCTCCGGTGTATGCAAATTTTGTGCCCCTTTTGAGAGTGAATAACAGAAACGGATGGAACATTTTTTGCTCGATTCGCTGTGTCCTTTTTTGCATCCGTTGGGCGTGTGACATGGGCTTTAGAGTCCTCACAATTGGTAGATTAATCAGGATGGTTTCTTCTTGGGACAGAGGTTTTCCAGAAGCAGGATTTTTTTCTCCTTAGGCATGTTTCTACCAGATTTGGGACCGTGCCATGTGTGGCTGAAATGTTAGGGATGTTAGCTCATTGTGCCATTGCAGTTAAGCAATATAAACATAAAGATTTTAATAGAGCACATACGCAACACATATTTTCTGAATCTGCGCTGCACTTTTTAATCATCTCATTAAGTATCCGCCAAATAGACCTCTCGCAACTAACCTACATCTCAAAATCCTTCTTCTTCTCATTTTGTAGAAAGGAAGGGAAAATTTATCCACTTTAGCCAAAGAAGACCATGTCCATTTTGTTTTCCTTCCATTGTCATGGAATTTTAAATAAATAATAACCCTATATCAATGATTAAACCACTCAAGTTGTCAGAAAACCTCAATTGACCGTTTAAGAAATCTAATAAGGCCTGGTCCCACTGGCACTTTCGGATGCAAAGAGGATGTAAAATGTTTGATAAAAAAAGGCGGCCGCGCACGCTTCAATTTTGCCCCATACCCCGTTTGTTATTTGTTGGTGTGATTTGTACTGTGGGGGAAGGTAGAGTGGCTCTATGCCACGCATAGCCGTTGTGTACTGCAATTGCCAAGCGTCACCGTGGAGTTTCATAGACGCTGCCTATCCTTCAAGGCATCTGTGCCCGTCCACTGTGATTTCATCACCATGCGAAAGAAGTTCTTGAGCTGCACTGGAAGAACTTCTGTGGAAAGGATGAACTTTCCGCTGTGGTAGAAATGAATGTTATAATGCTGCAGCAAAATACGAGCAACAACGTTCTATGTTCCCGTTTATCAGATCTGTAACGTCCGCTGTTAAGAAATCCTGCTCTGCATCCTCTGAGGGCATCCCCGTCAAGCCTCACATCGTTGCCTGCACGCTGAAAAACAGGAAGGAGGGAGGAAAGAGAAAAAGGTACCCAGGTGGAGACGTGTATTACCATCATTAGTTGGCGGCACGCGAGAAGTAGAGAAACGGATCAGCAAGCATAGAGGTTTGCAATCAGCTGATATACATCCGGCGCGGCGATCACGCTTTCTTTCCATTTCTAGGCCGTTACGTGCATATACCCGCTTCATCCAGTACTTGTGTCCGGCTTCAAAAATTTCTCGCCTCAGACCCCTTCGGCGAGGGTGTCATCCACTTCCATCCGCGTTAGGCTTCCTAAGAACACTACCGTGCTACTTAAGCGATACCCCGTCTACAGTAGCTACGCGGCGACCACAATCCGCTCTTTTCTGTTTTGCTTTATGCACAATTTTTGCCACTTTTTGGAGCGGATGACAATGGATGGAGCCACCCCTGAAATTTTGCTCATCCGCTGTGTTCTTTATGCATACGTTTTGCGTCTGTCGGCCATGGGACTGGGCCTAATTTAAGAAGCATTGAATAACTGAGAAAAAAGAATGCAAATGGAGGAGCCAATAAAATCACTTCAGCAGAGAGAGTCTTCATGCTGGTCATGCTCAGAATAATCCTTATGTTGGTATTTGTGACATCAGAAGGCAGAACTCAAATAAAAATTCTGGATGTCTGAAACCAAGATCTTAAGTAATAGACACAGAGTGGTTTCATCTGACTCCCTTTGAGAATTAGCTCTTTTATTCTACAAGCTCCAGGTTTTGAAGGGCATCATTCTTCTTCCTCATCTGTTGTTTCTCTGGAAGACATTTGGCAACACACTGACTGGTAATAAATCCTGATTTTATGAAAATAATTCCAGCTTTTCCAAAAAGTGCAGAAGAAAAAAGAGTTTAGCAGATACGTGTATCTTTTTCAAAATGAGCCTCATAACTTTGACAATTCTGGTAATTTTTCTTAGTAAATTTTTGGCTGGCACAGTTTTGTCAGAGTGAAGCATGTGCATGCCAGATAGAGACACAGTCACTGTTGGAGGCTAATCACATTGCAAAATCTGTTTTCTTGTCTAGCATGGTGCCTATTCTTTAAAACAAACAAACAAATAGGCACTACTCCCAAAATACCTGCAGTTTGCAAACCATCCTCTTGACTTCCAAATATATTATTTTAATTTTCCTTGGGCTACTGCATGTAAGTTTCCACTGTATGTGAAAATTCAAGTTGTTAGAAGCATTAATGGAAAACTGCATCTCTAAATAGTCTCAAAGGAATACAGAATCAAGACAAAGATAGTCAACACATTGCAACTTTAATAATTTTATCACTACTAAAAAGGATATGTTGATATATTTCCATGGCAAAAAGCATTTTATAGATTGTTTTACTTACTATGCAATTATTTACCATATTTATTAATTAATTTTAATTAGGTGCATTTTGGAAATACCTGTAGAAAAGGCAGAATAATTTGCCAAGTGCCACTTAATAAGATTTACAACTCCCTCATTCAAATTTAGCACATAGGACTACAGGATATCCATCTGGTCCAGGATACTTTACAGTTGGATTAAAATGGAATAATGTACAATTATTTCTATTGTTAACATGAAGAATCATGTACCATGTTGATAAGGCGAATGTTATAAGGTAATATTCTACCAAAAGTCATTTATCAGTTTATCAGAAGATCAAGAAATGGCGGGACATTTTGGTAGGTGACATTGCAATTGTTCAACAGCTTTTTCTCATCATAGAAATGTAGGTTAATCAATAATCATATGAAAAAACTTGGCCATAAAGTAGCCAAACTATGTGGTTCCTGATTTTAGGTGGAGAGGTCAAACTCATGCCCTTTACTTGGAAAGCTTCAGCAATGTTTTGCTGTTAAAAGGCACAGTTCATTGGGACTCTCTCTTTTTGATAAAGATAGGTTCCTTCAATTTTAAGTAATTTGCAACTGATCCAATCAGTGCTCCTTATAATGGCCTGAACTTGTTATTTAGGATAATTGCTTGACTAAGTGAAAAAAATGAAAAACTAACTCTAACATTCTCTTCTGGTCTCACTAGTTTTGTTTGTTTTTGCTTTTATTTACTTTTGTTGTTAGATACTTATTCATATTCCATTCTTGTCATGTCTATAGCACATCTATAGCACAGTTCTATCCTAGCTTCTGTTTTGCTGCTATCAAATTATCTGAAACTGATTTTTAACCATACCTTATTCTTATGTAACAAATTATAAACATTCTTCTGGAATCCCTTGGGGTTTATCTCACTCAGGTTTATTTATGAAGGAGTACATGTATTTTTGATGTGATATAGATGTCCAGAGCTTATTTTCACTTTCTGCCCAAGGATACTTAGTGAATTTCAAGTTCTTAGTATTCAAATAGTATTATAGCACATAATCATGTTTGTTCATTATTTTAAAGAATCATTTTGGTTGGAGGGTTGGTTTTATTTTTGTTGTTTTGTTTTTCAACTTTCACTCTAGGGTACAATTGTCAGTGTGTCATATTCTGTGTTTCCATGTGGCATCACAAAATAAATGGGGAACACAAGAAAGTTCCACCATTATATAACTTAATCTTTGGACAGTAATTTTCTGAAATGGTGTAAATAAAGTAATGAGTCACATTAGATTTGAAGTGGGGATGTGTAATTAAGCATCTGTTAATTACAACTTTGTTAATTTAAAACTCTCTTCCAAGTTTTATATTCATGATTTATTTATTTAGTCTGCATGATATTCCTGATATTCTGCAATGCTTCATGCTTTTAATCTTTGTGGATGTTTACACAGCAGTACAATTCATGCTTTGGTTCAGTAACTAATGTATAATATCCCTTCAGAGAGAAAAGAAATTCACCAAACTTTAATTGCTGCTGGCTGTAAAGATTTATACATATAATCTGTCTGCAGTCCCTAAGTAATTCTAGTCATCATTACACTTCAAGTTTCCCTCAAAAATGCGCAAATATTTCACTAGAGCAGGAGTTTCCACATTTTCCACAGATTTGCATTAGACAGAGTAACTGACAATCTAAAATTATGCAAAGTTTACTATCAGGATTTTACTGGCTTCAGAGCTTCTTTTAGAATTTCCTACATGTTTGTTTGCCCAGATCCGTCCCAATGCCCCATTTATACTTCATTTCTATTTGTTTGAGCTCCAAGGTTAAGGGGAATTAACGTGGCTCAGGGGCATCCACAACCAAGTGGAAAAAGATGTGCATGACAATTCAGTACAATTGAAGCCCTGGCTGTTTTTTCACACACAAATCACACAGCCCAATGAGCAAGGAATGAAGCTTCAATTCTAGACAGTCTGCTGTCTAGAGTTTTTGAACTTCTGCAAATGGCCTTGTTCTAGTTGGAGCTTGGACAGGGATGTAGGCTAAACTGCAAAGTCAAAAAAATCAATGGCAGATGTCCGGTTTGTTCGTCATCAGAGTCGGAGTGGAATCTGAGATCATGCATGGTTTCACCCCGAGCTCACTTGCTGGAGGGTCCCAATTGGACCAGAACTACCCTGGAGGGATGGTGAAGAAGGGGAAAATTGCCTGGAGGGCTGAGGGGAACTGCAACTCTCCTTCCTGACAGGAAAAACCTCTCCCAAAGGCAAGTTGTAGTGGTGGTCCTAAAATGGCCACTATAAAGATGAAGAACAGTCTGGGAAACTTAGACTTGTACTGGAGCGGAGAAGCAGTAAGTTGAATGTGAACCAGACAAAATACATGGATTTTGAGGTTCTCCAGTATTAAAAAATAAAGGACTATATTCGAGGAAAGTGTGTGAAAGCAGTGACCAAAGAAAGTGAGAAGGAAATTGGGTTTTATAAAATTGGCTTGAACTGTTGTATTGGATTAACTTGAAGAAGAAAATTTAAAGGAAAATATTTGAACACAACAAAGGTTTAGAAATTAAACTGGACAACGATTGGATTATGGGAACTTAAAGGGCATAACTAAATGCTGCAACTGAGTGTGTTGAAAAAAAAAGAAATAATAGCTAATGATTGAAATTAGAGAACTTAATAAGTGCCTAGTCCCAGTGCACTTACGGACGTAAAGAGGATGTAAAACGTTAAAAAAAGCTTGCCATCCATTGGAAAATGCTATGCATCCGTTGTGTACTCACTGTATATGTGTTTTCATATCTCTATCCGTCGAGCAATTCCGTCCACCGCAATTTCATCCGCGCAAGAAGTTTTTGAGTTGACAAAACTTTGTGAACGAATGAACTTTCGCCGTGTACAATGATCCGCGACATATACACAGGCAACAAATGTTCTATATCTGTATCATCCGTTAAACATCTGCTGTATCCTCTCTGCATCCTCTGGCCATCACCTCAACTCACACTGCTGCAGCGAAAAACAGAAAGAGGGAGGAAACAAAAGGTACATGGAATGTCTACACAGTGTTAGTAGCACGGAAATAGAAAGGATGTAAGCGTAATGCATCTCGTATATAAAGGATTAAAAACAGACAAAACATTTGTAACTGGGATGTATCCTCATATATTAGGATTCTGCAGTATTGTCTAGAGTATGTAGAAGGCCTCCATAAGCGGACAACCATTATTTCCATCAAAAAAGGGGAAATCATCTGGATCGCTAGGATGGTGGACCATACAGTCCCACTTATGGTTGCACTGGGAGTTTATCTATCCACAACTATCTTTATCTATTCCCACAAGCATGCAAAGGCTTAACCATTTTTTCAAAGTTTTCACCAACACTTTATAATTAAAAAAAATGAACAAGTAAACTAAGTGTGTTCAGCAAAGATACCTTTATTAACTTTCTTATGTAAACTTTATGAACTTTATTAATAAAACAAAGAACCAAGTAAACTGTATTAAGTGTGTTGAAGCAAAGATAATCTTTATTAACTTTCTTAGGTAAACTTTATGACTTTATTAAAAAAGCAAAATGAACCAAGTAAAGTGTCTTAGGCCAAAGATAAACTTAACAAGTAAACAACTCAGTCTCTGACACTATCCAGTCACTCTGAGTCATGTCCATGGTCTCAGTTGTTAAGCGGGTAGGGACTGTGGAGGTGGCTGTGGCTTAAGCTGCTGTCTGAGGCACCATTGGGGTGCTTGCCCCGAGGGTACAACAGGCGTGTGTGTTCAGGAAGCTATCCGAGAGCTGACTCAGTCCCATGAGTTGAGAGGCCCTCATCACAAGGACTTTGAGATTCAGGCCCAAATACTGATGAACATTGTCCGTTGATGGCCTTGGCTGTGGGGGTGGAGGAAGGGTTGGGATGAGTGTAGTGGGGCTGTCTGGTCTGCAGCTGGGTGAGGACTGCGCTCTGCGGCATCCGATGAACCTGGGCGGACTGGGAAGTTCTCGCTTTGCTGTGGGAAGTCCTCTCCCTTCCCTTGCCTCTTCCTCCCTCTGGCAGGCTTCAGCAGGCCTTCAGGGCTTCAGCATCAAGGACCTTCTGAGATTGTCAGGCTTCAGGGCTTGAGCAGCAGGCCTTCAGGGCTTGAGCAGCAGGCCTTCAGCAGCAGGGATTTGAGGGGCTTGAGGCCTTGGGCTGGTCCACCACTCACGCAGCAGCAGCAGCTTCAGAGTCACGGCCAGGGCGTGGGATGCTGGTTCTTGCCTTCTGTTACCTGCCAAGGCTTTGAACGAGTAGGCACGGGCTTTCTCTTCTTGCCTGACTGACGAACCATGGTATTCCTGCAAGAGTATGTGGCAGCACATCTTTCCCCTGTATTCTGACTGCGTGGCATGCTGCATCCTTTTATATCTGCGGACTGATGCAATTCATACTCCTCACATGCACCAGTGAACACTTTGCATCCAATATACATCCATGCGGCATCCCCTTTGTTTCCATAGGCGTTCGTGATGCATCCACTTCATCGCTATGCATCCACCCTTCTGCTATGCGTCCGCTTGAAATTCTCCCCGGAACCCCTTCGGAGGTGTCATCCGCTTCCATCCGCTGTCATCCACTAGGCTTCCTATGAAACATCCTTAACATCCCCGCTACACACTACACCGCACGTGCGTTCTTTTCGCGTTCTGTTTAATGCAAAATTTCGCCACTTTTTGGATACTGGATGTACAAAACCGTGATAAAACGGATGGAGCCACCCCCGAAATTTTGCTCGTCTGCTGTGTCCTTTATGCATACGTTTTGCGTCCTTCGGCCAGTGGGACCAGGCCTTTAAAGTTAAGGAAGGAGTAGATTGTGGGAAAGTCTCAAGAGCACCACCTGATGGTACAGGAAAAATTTCAGTGACTTTTTAAAAAAATGTTTGGTCTTTCTAAGAAATTGGACTTCGAAACTTAAAAGAAAGTAAAAGAAACTCCACTATAATAAAATAAAAAACATTGGAAAGTGACATTAGAATATTACAAAGGGGAAGATATTTGAAAATATTGTTATAGAACACCTGGTGACTGTGGGAAACACTTGGGAAAGGGCCAACTAGAAGACCTGGAAGAAAGACTTAAGGACATTGATTGTTGAAAATAAACTTAAAAGACACTGGCTGAAATAATATACTGGATTTTGGGATTGAATATATCTATTAAGGAAGAGGGGGAAAAAGGAAAAAAGGAGAAGATATAATGGAGGAATTATTTGTTGAAATAAGATTGGCCTTGCAAGATATAAGGGAAATGATGAAAATTAAACTTGAAATGTGCAATTATGTATTACAGAAATTAGAAATGGTGACTCAGCTTATAGAAGAACAAAGTAAACTAGAGGGGGACAAGTTTAACAAAGAAGAAACCAGCTTTGAAAAGCAAAGGGAACAACAATTATTTATGCACGGGGGGGGAAAGGAATTAAAACCAAAAATGTGTGGTCTGATGTGATAATAAAAGGGAGAATGGTTCAGGAGAGGAAAAAAGCAGAAAAGGGAAATACAAAAGAAAAATCGAAAGAGGGATGGAAAAAAATTTAATAATTGGAATGAGAAATGGAAATAAAAATGGGGGGAAAGGGAATTAAGAGAAAGGACCAGAAAATAAAGAGAAACAGGAAGCAAACAAGGATGAAACTAAATTACATTGTTAAAAGAATGAGAGATAATGTAATATGTTGTGATATATAAGAATGAATACTGAAAATAGATAAGTATGTAACTGATATGGGGTTTTTTTTAGTTTCCATTTCTCTTTTTCTATTAAGATTATCACTATATTAGACATGGAACTTAATAAAATAAATATGGAATTGGGAATTTAACATAAGAATACTATATATTAATTGGTGATTGGCAATGTTTAAGAAAGGGGGGATATGATGAAATGAGAACCATTATGGAAAGATTAATATCAGTTGCTATAATTAATTGATTAGATTAATACTTTCGTAATGTATAAATGATTTATAAGATGATTGAGAAAATGTAATGCGGAATCTGACGTGTGTGTGTGTGTGTGTGTCATAGTAAATAGGGAGACTGGTATTAAGGTAGAATGAGGGTGACAAGCTTGAATTGTTAACCAGAGGGGACAATTTTGAATTAATAAAATAAGGATTGATAAAATTGCAAATACGACAGAAAAAGGTAATATGGCAAATGAACATAGAAATGAGATGAGAATTTTAGATAACATTGTAAAATAAGATATGAGAATATCCTAAGAAAAATAAAATAAGTGATAACATGAATTGGAATTGAATAAGTTTAATATTTAATACTAATAAGGATAATGTGATATGAAATTGAACAAATAAAATGAATAGGTAATTATGGTCATGTTTGTATTGAGATGTGAAACCTGGAACTATATTGCTTGCCAAATGAGATGTTTTTATTTAAAAAAAAATTGGGGAGGAAATTGAATAATGAAATTACTAGGTATGTTTAACTGATACGGTGGTTGGCATTAGGAGAGAGTATTGAAATGTTGAAAATAAGCAATGAAGGATTATGATTTAATGTGTATTAAGAGATATGATTGGTATTAAGTTTGCCTATACTAAAATGTATGATAGACTGATGCCATACTGTTAATGTATTGCTGTGGATGTATAGATTGAAATAAAAAAAACTTGATAAAAAATCAGTGGCAAAAGCCTTCTACATTTTTCCTAAAAAATGTTCATGGCAGCGTCTATGAAGCCAGTAGGATCAGAGTTCAACTTGAAGACTTTTTTTTTCTTTTTCACAGTGATATTTTCCTTTAAAAAAGGAACATTCTGTAAAAAGAGAATGTAAAAGAGAATATGAGAAATGAATGCTTAGATCAGACACACAAAGAAAAATGCATTCAGGAAGAGAAAACAGAAGCATGAGCTCACTGAGGAGCTGTAATCATTTGAGTACTTCTCTATAATAAATGTAAAGCCCTGCAGTTATCTGGTAATTCTTTAATGAATGGCCTGCTGGCTAGCTGAGGGTTGAGTCAAAGTTTTTGAAAGATGTTTTTGTGGTGAAAGTATTTACTCAAAGGGAGACAATGTTCTATCATTAGAGCTTTGTCTGTTGATCAGGACTGCTGGCATTCTTTTTGTTAACAGATTTGAAAACAGCCTAAAAAGTTGGAAAAGGTTATTTTAAATATGCTATAAACATAACATTGTCCTCTTACAATAAAGGATAGGGGAATGACATTTAGAAAAAGTAAGTTAGACATTTTTGGTTTCTAAGTGCTCTTTGCTGAGAAGAGTCAAAAAATCAAGAAAGAAAACATCAGTTCCAATGTTGAAAAACTAAAATTGGCAAGGAAAATAGAGACAGATGTGAAGGATTATAATTGTTTTCCTAATGTTGCTTTGGCTTAGTGGTATAACTTTAATTTATACCTATCCTCTTAGGTTGTTTTCTCATATTCATGTTTTCTACCTTTGGGAAGGGTCTTGGCCTTGTGTAACTTGAAGCCTGTGTAACTGTTGTAACTGATCTATAATTTGAGATTTTCCTGTTTTGATTACTGTTGCCCCAGAATTCTAACTGGCACTCCACACTACATAAATGACTCGATCACTCCTTGCTTGAATGAGGTTCTTCATTGCTCATGAGCAAGTCAGATAGATCCTAATAGCCTGTGGCACAAGAATGGAAATTTTTTTTTCAAGAATCTGGAAACCTGGAACCATTTATTTGATGCTTATTCCTAGGTAATAATGATTTCCTGTTCAGCCCATACAGAGTCCCAGTGAAAGGGATTTGTTAGGAATTGATAGTCACGTAACAGTTGGGTTGGAAATATATAAACCAGGATAGACATTTAATACTGTATCTTTAAGGGAATGCTAAAATTGGAATTGGGTGTGGTTCCTCAAACAGCCATAAAATGGAGCCAGAAACCTGGGTTGCTGTTCTGTTCTGTTAGTTGCTAGTTGCTCGAAGTTCTGATGGTCAATGTTCTTGGTTCCTGCATTTTTCCCTATTGATTGTTGCTGATAGTCATTCTTCTTGGATTACTGTGAGTCTATTTACTGAACTGTTTGTGATACTGGACTTTGATTTTGGATTATCCCTGGACTGAATACTGA
Source organism: Laticauda laticaudata (assembly GCA_004320025.1). NCBI lineage: Eukaryota > Metazoa > Chordata > Lepidosauria > Squamata > Elapidae > Laticauda > Laticauda laticaudata. The sequence goes on from BHFT01042972.1 coordinate 17,563, forward strand.
CTGCTTTAATGATGTATGACTTGGACTGCTTGTTGGACTTTGCTTAACCATTTACTGGAAGTAAAACCTACATTTTACTATTCAGCGTATCTGTATGCTGGTCATGTGTTATTCAGCATCACTCTCACTACGTCTCCCTGTGTGCACTCATTCTTCTAATGGGGAATTACCTCAACAGGTTTATCCTTCTATTCAAGAACTGAGGGTGACAGTTTGACTACCTCATCTGCCACAGTTCATTCATCTGAAGAATAGCCACACCCATCCTGAAACTTTGGGAGTGAGGGGCAGAGATCCCAGAAAGGGTTGATAAGCTTCTGCTGATATCTGTGACACTTCATCTCCTCTTTCATCCTCTACACAAATTATACAGCCACCTTTCCTCTCTCTGGTAATTCTCTTTTCAGCTTTCACCACACTAGCTCCTCAGCAGTATCACAGCTCTTGTTCACCATCCTCTTTTCTTAACAAAGAAAAGGCAACATGATGAACAGCACAGTAGTTCAGCTGCATGTGAGACTTGCTAGATTGCAGATTTAGATTCTTTTCTTCTGCTGGAATTCTAGACTGACAATCTTTTTGTCTGCAGAGTGCATGTGGGTGCTTCTGTTTCTAAAATGTAGCATTTATCTATTTGCAGTCCCTATTTCAACAATTCAGCCCTGCTGATAATCTCTCTCTTTTCTCTCTCATGTATATCTTCATGCTGTTACTGCTAATGATGATCAGTTCATTCCTGCACAAAAGACCCATGAGAAGTATGATACTAGTCTTTTTTTTTTTTCAGGCTCAACATCTAACTGCTTCCTCTCCAGTTTTGCTTTCCAATTTTACCTCTTGTTCTGAAAGATTTAGATTTTTTAAATCTCAAACATGGAGGGACTAGGTGTCACTGTTTATGGGTGGCAAAAATTCTCCCACATGAAGATGTTGATTCTAGGTCTGTACCTGTCTGCAGATGAATTAGCCAGATGTGAACCTCAACTTGTAGCCTAAAACAGGCTCCAAATAGGAAAGAGTCCCTTCTTAAACATATATGTTTATTCTAGAAATCATTTACTTTGGGATTTACTGATTCTCCATGTTCTCCAATCTTCACTAGTATATCTTCTTTTAATTGCACATGAGACCTTACATATATGCCTGTAAAATTCAGCTATTTCTACAAGATAACAGTTTAAGTGACTTTTACAAAAAGTTAAAAAAAAGAAAGAGAATGAGTCAGTCCAAACGTTTAGTCAACAGGAGCTGTTGCGAAATTTGGCTGATTGTCCCAACATCTCATTCAGTGTTTAATGTAGCCACAATTGCTGATTGTAGGCTAGAGTTTTAGAAATTCCACATAGCCAATGGTGATATTTATTTGTTGCAGAATGGAAGCCCCAGTTTGACAGTGTTTCTCCTTGCAAGGCTTATTGCATTAGTATGGGATTTTTTTTCCCTTTCTTTTTCTAGTGCTTCTGAACTGCAAGAGTTGCCTGACCACTTTTCCCCTCAAATTCTTATTGTGTACCCAGACCTAGTGGCAAGGGAATGATGTACATCAAATCTCAGAATCTTGTGCTTGTGACCCTTAAGATATATATTATCTTTTGTCTTTTCACCCAGTACAGTAGTAATTGCAAAATTGTAGGTTTTTAGTTAGACAAGCAGATTATCACAAGTCTGAGAAAAGACCTGTAGATTCACACCTACCTCTGAGTCACATCTCATAACACTTTAAATGCCAATGCTGTTTCTTCATTCCTTTGCATGCAGGGTGTATTAGTATTTAAGCAGAATACTTGCTATTTTCTTTTCTCTTGATGGATTGCTTGCAGTAACGATTTAATATGGAAAAGAGGAGACAGAACCTGCACTCTAACTGTTTTTTTTTCTTTTTCACTTCATTTCTCCTTTTAAAGCCCCTATCACACTGCACCAACGGATGGAAAGAGGATGTAAAACGGAGAAAAACACTTGCCATTCGTTGGTTAATGAGATGCTTCCATTTTGTACTCACTGCAAATGTTTTGCTTCCTCTTTATCCGTCCAGCATCCGTCTATTGACGTTTCATCCGCTCAGAGGAGCTGTCAAACTTTTGCACGGAAAATGTATCCAATGCGTCCGTTTCTGCATCACTAGGCACCCGCTAGGCATCCGTTCTGCATCTGTTCTGCATCCGCTATATCTGCTATGCATCCGCTATGCATCCACGCAACTTTGATCTGCTCCAGTGGTAAACGGACGCAGGGAGGAAGCGGAACGGATGCGGACAGGATGCAGAACCGGATGCAGAATGGATGAAAGCGGATGAAAGCTCGCAAAGAAAGCATTTAAAACGGAAAAAACATTCACAGAGGGGACCTATCTCGGATATTAAGGATGTCTAGAGGATGCCTAGAGGATGCAAAGGGACACATAGGGGAAAACCTATACTGCCTATAAAAAGAGGGAGCAACTCATCTGGATCTCACCTTTCAGACCAGCAGCCGAGCTGTGCAGACCTCTGCAGCCTTCATCTGCCTCTTGCTCTTCCACAGCATCCAGTCATGTCACCATGGATCTTAACAAACTCCTTTTGGTAGCCACCATCATTCTGCAACAGTGCGAAGCCATCTACAGGCTCTGTGAATCTACTACGGGAAGAAAAAAGAGGCCACAAGAAGCGTCTGGGTCCGAAGATGGATCGGGAGAAGAGCAGAGTACGGACTGTACAACATGCTGATGGTGGAGCTCAGGAACGAAAGACACTCGTGCATTCCAAAACTTCATGAGGATGCCTCCAGCCATGTTTGATGAACTTGTGCAGCGGCTGACACCAAGGTTGACCAAGGCAACACCCAACTTCCGGCCCAGCCTGGAACTGGGCTCAAGGTGGCACTGACTCTGCGCCACTGGCCTCAGGGACCACTTACAGGAGCATGCAGTATGGCTGGAGGTGCCACAGAACACCGTCAGCATTGTGTCAGAGAAGTGGTGCAGGCCATCATTGAAGAATACATGGAGGAGCTCTCCAGGGCCCCACTACTGAACAAGGCTGGAAGAAAGAGTTGCAGAGCATTCGTATCAGAGGTGGAACTTCCCATAACCCGTTGGAGCCATAGATGGGAAGCACGTGGCTGCAAAGCTCCAGCCAAGTCGGGGTCCACTTATTTCAACTACAAGGGCTTCTTCAGCCTCATTCCTCTTTGCCATGGTCGATGCTGACTACAAATTCATGTACATCGATGCTTCAGCACTGCTCATGTTCAGATGCCCAGGTATAAACAACGCCAGTAACCTCAAGGAGGAGCTGGAACGCACCCTCATGGTGGGCTTCCCAGATCCACAACCCCTGCCGAACGACACGCAAGACGTGCCCTAACTTCATCATGGGGGATGACGCTTCTCCCTCACAACTACCTCATGAAGCCCTACACCTCCAAGACTCCTCACTCGTGAAGAAAGATCTTCAAGTACAGGCCTGTCCAGGGCAAGGCGATGGTGGAGAACGCCTTTGGCATCCTGGCCAACAGGTTCCAGGAACTTCTCACCAGCATGCAGCATCGCCTACAGACCGTGAGGAGGATCGTGGAACTTTGCTGCATCCTGCACAATCTCATGCGCACCCACTACCCAGTCTTGCAGAACACGCTCGTGGACCTCCAACAAGGCAATGGGGAACATGGAGCCTGGGGAATGGAGGCAAGGGCAAACTTGATAGACACTGAGGATGTGCAAGGCCCCAACAGAGCCTCACGTGAAGGGAAGAAGCAGCGTAACCTCCTGAAACACTGGTGCAACTCCCCAGCCTGAGGCGGTGGAGTGGCAAGACAGGATGATAGATGCTTACATGGATGCTTCCTTCAGCCTGTCTCATCACACTGATGAAGATTGGCCATGTATGTTGGGTGAGCCTACAATGAACAGGGACATTTAATAAAGAGTTGTGATTTATGTTGACCATGTGTGGATGATATTACATTATTATTGATAATGAAGGGCAATAGGTGTGGCACCTCGGAGGATGGACCATACAGTCCCACTATATGCTTGCACTGGAGGTTTATCTATCCCACAGCTAATTACCCATCCTCCAAAATTATCCCTGCTCATTCCACAGGTATCCTGCCCATCCCCATGCTATCTTAATCCATCCCACAGATATCCTCAACCCATCCCACAGCTATCCCTGCCACATCCCACAGCGTATTACCCATCCCAAAGGATATCACCTGCCCACCCGATTGCTATCTTTAACCATCCCACAAGCCATGCAAAGGCTTAAACCATTTCTAAAGTTCCACCAAGACTTATTAAAAAAAAAGAAATGAAGCAAGGTGTGTGAAATCAAAGATAGACTTTATTAATTTCACAAGCTGTAAAAGAAAAATGACCCAAGTCAAGTGTCCAAATAAAGTCTAACGGTAAGCCACCCATCTCTGGCACTCTTTTGGTCACTCGGAGGTGTGCCCGTTTTCAGGGGTGAAGGGTCCAGGTGCTGTGAAGGTGGCTGGTGCTGGAGTGCTGGTCTGAAGCCCCACTGGGTGCCTGGCCCTGAGAGGACAACAAGGTGACGGTATGATTGAGAAAGTTCTCGGACAGCTGGCTCAGACCAGTGATGTTGAGAGCTCCTTCCTCCATGCCATGGGGTGTCAGCACCCAGTACGTAGCGACAGATGTACTGAGCGCTGGGGCCATGGCTGTGGGGGAGGAAAGGAACAGTGTAGTTGGAGGCTGTCTGGGCTGGCAGCTGCGGTAAGGGATGGGTGTTGGTGGCATCGGTGGCGTGGGTGGCATCAGTGTCGTGGGTGAATTGTTGGCATCGTGGCATCAGTGTCCATGGGTTCCATCGTGGTGTCTGTGGCATGCATGTCGTGGTGGAATGGTGGCCATCAGTGGAACCGGTGGCAATGGTGTTGTTTGATGAACTCTGGCTGGACCTGGGAAGGGCTGCTTGCTGTGCTGCTTGGAACCTCCTGGTAAGCCGTACGGACTGAGTAGGTGAGGGCTGTTGGAAAGTCCTGTTAATGGGAGGGACATAGCCCTGGGGTGGAGGAGTGACCTGGAGGGTTGTGGGAGAGGTTCCTTGGGTCTGGAAGGGTTGTGAAGCATCTTCGGGATCTTGGGTCCATTCAACCGACCTGGTATCGGGTTCCGCCATGTCCGTGAGTGGTTGGTTGACATTAGGGTGAAAGGCTTGTGGTTGGAGATGAGGAGATCGGTATGGAGACAGCTGAGAGGGAGGAGATGTTGATGTGTTTTCCAGATGGTGTCCCTGATTCCAGTAGGACGTTGCTAGTGCGCTCTGCCTCCGTTGGCTCCTGCCCTTTCTGTGGAGGTTGGAGCTGGGGGTGGATGCGGAAGGGGGGTGAACATGCCTCTCCTTTCTCCACAACCAGGGAGTCTTTTACATGGCGCTCCACACAAGGTTACAACAAGCTGTCCGTGGGTTCTCCGCATGGCACGACTCCACAGAACCTGCCTGGAGACAGGAGCTGCTCTCGTCTGGAAGAGGACTGGCTCTCAGCAGGCTGCCGGAGAAGAGAGGGTGTGGAGAGGGCTGCTGGGTGCTACCTTTCGTGGCAGATCTCATCCCTCCAGAGCTGCACCTGGCCACCTCCGAAGTGTAAGCCGCATACTCTCCCTGTCTCTCTCAAGAGCGATGCTTTCCGTTGGTGTCCCTTAGAAGCGGTGTCCTTGTCCACAGAATAGTCATTCTCTCTCAGCCACTCAGCACTTCCTCATGTTCCTCCTCCTCATAGAGATATTGCCTCCTCTTCCGTCCCCATATGCTTTCTCCTTTGTGGCAGGCCAGAGGAGCTCTCATAGAGGTGACTCCGAGGTAGTAGGGGCTGCCCCTCCACACACACAGAGCAGCAGCACCAGCAGGATCATATATCATCAATCATCCAGCAGGATCATATCATCATATCATCAGGCATGAGCAGGTCGAGAAGCAGGAATCATCATCATCCATCCTCAGCAAGCCAGCAGTCAGCAGGACCAGGATCAGCAGCAGCAGAGTAAGCACCAGCAGTGCCAGCAAGACCCAAGAGCATGAAGCAAGGACCAGAGCACGAAGCAGGACGAGCACGGATGAGCAAGACCAGGAGCACGAGCAGGAGGAGCAAGTCCAGGAGGTACGAGCAGGACAGCAGGACGAGGAGAGCTTCAGCAGGGTACGCACTAGCAGGAGCACCACCACCAGGAGCAGCCTTTCAGCATAAGAGTAAGCACGAGCAGAAGTACCACCGCCAGAGAGCAGCCTTACAGACAGAGTAAGAGAGCAGTAAGCACCACGTGGAGGCTCTGTGGAGGGCAGCAGGGCACTCAGCAGGAGTAAGCACGAGCCAGAAGCGACACGCCAGAAGACGCAGCATCAAGCTCTCGCAGAAGCAGAAGCAGCAGAAAGCCCAGCACAAGCCTAGCAGAAGCAGAGTCAGGGACAGGGGGCGGGAGGGTGGCTCTTGCCCTCTTTGCCAGGATGGCGGCATGTTGCTGCTTTCTCTTTCTTTCCATGGTTTGTGGGGTTTGCTGGCTGAGGGCAAGGCGAGGCTGGCAGCACCAAGGCTGCAGGAAGGCTGCAGGTAGGCAAGTCACCAAGGCTGGCAGGAATGGCTGGTAGGAAGGCTATTGCAGTGGCAGGCCACGCTCAAGGCTGGCAGGCAGGCACCAAGGCCGTGGCAAGGCAGACTGGCGCAGGGAGGCTGGAAGGCAGGATGGCAGCAAGGCTGGAGGCAGGCAGACAGCAGCTTGGCCAGGGGAGGCTGGCCAGGAGGCTGGGAGGCAGGCCTGGGAGGCAGGCTGCAGAAGGCTTTGCAGCAAGGCTTGCAGGCTAGGAATGAAGGCAGGGCAGGCAAGGCGTCAATTGCGGTACCGGCCAGCCAGGTTACTGTTCTCCCGAATGGTGTAACTGCTTCCGAGCTGCTTCCCTTTATATCCGCGGGGCTACTCAATGGCATCCCCCCCGCAATTGACGCAATTAACGCCAGGGCATCCGTTAGGCTTTCGCTTGCATCCGCTTCATCCCGTTTCCACGTCCGCCTTTGCTGCGGTCCCCCGGAAGCCTAGCGGATGTGCCATCCGCTCTCATCCGCTTCCATCCGCTGGGCTTCCGTTCCGCATCTGCTTTCCATCCACTCTGCATCCTCCCTGCGTCCGTTCCTTTCCGTGTTATCCGCTCTGGTTATGCAAATTTTTGCCACTTTTGAGAGCGGATAACAACAGATGGAACATTTTTTTCATCTGTTGTGTCCTTTTTACTAACGTTTTGCATCCGTTGGGCAGTGCAACAGGGCCTTAAGTGACAATGATGTTGCAGAATCTTCTTTAGCACTTTTGTGATCTCTCTAGCTTATTGGTTTAGAAAGCATAGTGATGGAATGAGAAGGTTAAACAAAACAATGACAAAAAGGAATATCTATACTCATAAAGGAAAGAAAGGAGGAGGATGTATTTCTGCAAGTATAAAACATTTCTCATTTCAATGCTTTAAGTTGTGTGCGAGAATAATGAATATCCCCATCCTGATCTAGTCTACAAATTAATATTTTCCACAGTGACTTACACAATTGATTATTACAAGATATGATGATAGCCACTAACTGAAATGGGTTTGGAAATATATTGGATTTTTGTTTAATTTTTAAAATCTTATTAGATATGATAAATAGTTTTGTTGTTTAATATAAGTTTTCCCTTGAATTCCAAGTATCAGGGGAAACGGGAAAGATTGGGCTTTTACCTTCATGACATGTTTATAAGATTTTCCAAGCAAGCCATCTGGTTCATGTTCCAAAAGGACAGAGGCCTTAATTAGGTCCAGCAGCTTTGGGCTAAGTCTTATACCCCAATGGCCCCCAACCTTTTGGGCGCCAGGGACTGATTCCATGGAGAGAGGTTTTTCCAAAGATCGGATGGGGTATGGTTTCGTGTGCTTCCTGCATCCTGTGGGTGGGTCTTTGCTTGTTTGCACAGCCCGGTTTCTGATATGCTGAGGTCCAGTGCTGGTCCACAGACCGGGGTGGGGAACCCTGTTCTACCCTTTCAAAGCCAGGAAACAGGGAGTACAGTTAATAAACCTTGTCACTTCCTGCTATGAGTTGCCCTCCTCTACTCTAAATTAGTAACAGGGTATTTGTACATAGCTATAAAGAGATTTGGATAAATTGTGCTGGTCATTCAGACACTGGGGAAAAAGTTATACCAGCCAAGCCTGTTTTTGGAATGATTGTAAAAATCACATAAATGTTATCCTCATTTTCACCTTATCTCCCTAACCAAAAAGAATGTATATGGATTATTAATTAATGTAGCACCTTCCATGGAACTCACTATCTAATGAAATGAATTGGAGGGAGGCCACAGAATTGGGGTGAATGGATGTCCCTCTTGTTCTTGTTTTCCAGCCTTTTCTGGAATAAAATATTTATCTGGTACTCACAGTGGGCTCAGTGAGGCATACTACAAGTTCAGAACATGCATTTTCTAGTATGATGGCTGCTTTTATGCTTATTTTAAAGAAGCCGATTTTGTTTTCCTTTTGAAGCTGATAGAAAAGGGTAATTATCCATGAACAGCAAATATTCTACTATCAGTTGTTGGTGAGAGAGAGAAGATAAATCAAGAAGAGGAAGAGAAAAAATGCATTTTGAGTTGTTCCATATTTGTATATTTTCAACCCTTATGTTTTATAAACTGAAGAAAGACAGTGCTGTCTTTAAAAAAAAAAATTGGCACACCTATAACCAGACATCTTGTGGGTTATAACGTGAAGCATTTCTACCACTGCTCAATGAAAAATGAACTTCTAGCAAACTGTAGGATAAATGACAAACATTTTGACAACTGTAGTGTTACCTGAATATCTTTGATTTTCAAGCTTCTTGAAAGATGTAGTTTGATATAAAGCCTGGTTCCAAAGCATTGTTTAAAAAAAAAGAAATGATATATTTATCAAAAAGGAAAATGAGCTTACGCAAAGAAGGCTTAAGGCCCTGTCACATCGGCCAACAGATGCAAAAAGTATGTAAAAAGGACACAGCGGACAAGAAAATTTTCCATCTGTTGTTATCCGCTCTCAAAAGTGCCC
>BHFT01042973.1:0-28509 GCA_004320025.1 Laticauda laticaudata
CAAAGTTTTGTGCAGCTCAAAACTTCTTGCGCAGATGAAATCGCAGTGGACGGATGCTTGACGGATAGAGCGTATGAGACACATATGCAGTGAGTACACAATGGGTGCATAGCTTTTTCCAACAGATGTCAAGCTTTTTTTAACGTTTTACATCCTCTTTGCATCTGTAAATGCAGTGGGACCGGGCCTTAAGCTACCGATGGAGTCACTCCCCCTTGTCTGCTGATGTCTAATTGTCCGTTCGTTACTCTTACCAGTCTCTCCCATCATCAATGGAAGACAAGCTGTTCATGGAGAAAGTTCCTTTTTATTCCTTTCTCCCTTCTTTTAAGGATTTTTTAACATACAGTATCTTCCTTAATAGCAATAGCACTTAGACTAATACACTGCTTCACAGTGCTTTACAGCCCCCTTTAAGCGGTTTACAGAGTCAGCCTGTTGCTCCCAACAATCTGGATCCTCATTTTACTGACCTTGGAAGGAGGAAGGCTGAGTCAACCTAGAGTCAGTGGGACAACTGCCAAACTGCAGAAGTAGCCTGCAGTACTGCACTCTAACGACTGCGCCACCACAGCTCATAACAGCAGATAAGCAGTGTAAAAGTTCAACTATGACTGCTGGCCTCTGAACATACATGATTCCATATTTCTAACTGTGAACCAAACACTTCACACAAAGATGTTTCTGCCATCATCCAGAAAGGGTATATGGGTTCTCAAGCATGGCTCTGGCTCTGGGGAGATTGATATGATTAACAGATTAACAGAGTTGGAAGGGATCCTGTAGATCATCTAGTGTGGAGTGTCAGAGGTTGATAAACCCACGTGCATGGTGGGTGGTAGCGTGGCCGATGCTCCTTGCATTGGGATCATGGCAGTTGACTGCCAGCTGGTGTTCGTGGATTCTGGTTTCAATTTCACATGTCTTGCTCCAAGGAAACCATGGACTGACTGCACCATTCTTATCAAGGGAAACTACTACCCAGTATCAGGGAAACAACAGATTGAAACCCAGCCCTTCCTTGAATACAAGCTCACTTGTCATGCAGTCAGTTGGTGGATGGCTTTTGAAGAGGTTCTGAGACTGAAAGTGAGCTTTAGACCTGGAATGAGGAAGCCCAGGCTTATGGGTGGCCTTGGGTCAGTCTTTCTTCCTCTCTCATCAGTCTGACCTTCCTCACAAAGTTATTTTGAGGACAAAGCCACAAACCTTACTGGGAATCAGGAGACATATAAATTTACTACAGTGTCGTCATCATTAATGTCATCAGGTCGACCTGATCTCTTGCAGAAAAAGTGGGATGCAAATGAGATTCAGCATCATCTGAGAGAGTAGTTATGGGAGCTATAACAATGAAACATCCGTTGAATTGATTTTTTTATTCCCAGGGAGAGAAGTGATAAATTTCTAGATTCTAGTAGGAATAAAAATAAAAAGTTACTTTTTTGTCCAATGTACTGCAATATTAAAACAGCATACAGATGTGAAAAATGGAATTAATATACTGAATTAAAACAAGGAAATATGACACACATTTGCATACGAAGGAATGTGTGATGTCATCTGATGCAACCTTCTCTCTTGGGAGAAATTTAAATAGATTGCATGTCAAGATGTGACAAGGGACCTTGTGAGAACTGCCATGGATTCCACAGTGAGGTAGCGTACTTTATAGGTATATGAATATTTTTTAATAAATAAAACAGAATATTAAAGAGATTGCATAGCAGAAGTATCCATTTGCCACAAAATAGCAATAGCATTTAGACATATATACTGCTTCACAGTGCTTTACAGCCCTCTCTGAGTGATTTAGAGTCAGCCTACTGCCCCCAACAATCTGGGTCCTCATTTTACCCACGTCAAATAAGGAGAAATGTTCTGACAGTGAGAGTAATCTACCAATGGAACAGAAGTTGCCTTTGGAAGTTGTGGGAGCTTCATCTCTGGAGGCTTTCAAGAAGAGACTGGATGATGTGAGACTGTCAGAAGTGGTGTAAGGTCTCCTGCTTGGGCGGGGGGTGGGGTTGGACTAGATGACAAGGTCCCCTCCAACTCTGTTAATTTGTTATCTGAAACCTCAGTAGGATGGAAGGCTGAATTGAGCCTGGTGGAATTTGAACTGCCAAATTGCAGGCAGCCGACAGCAGAAATAGCCTGCAATACTGTAGTCTAACCATTGTGGCACCGAGACTCAAAAGCCTCTAAACCAGCCCTTGAGTTATGTCAGATCATGAAACAGACTGCAAAGGAAGCATTTAAACTTTAAATGATATACCTTATTAGGCTATAATAAGGTATATTAAAATAGCATTGCAGGATGTGACTTTTTTCTTCTTGATTTCTTCTTGGTCCCGTAGCATTAAAGGCTTTGTCAACTTTGAAAGCCATATTAGCACCAGATGCTTCCACCCTGCCACATTCTTAAGCCTGGGAAAATGGGAGGGAGGAATTTCTTGGGGCGTATGTGGTTAGACATAATAGCATTCTTCTTCTAAGTCAAGGTCATGTTATATATGCACCTGATGGGGAAGACATCTCAAGTTGGGACGGATGGTGATTGGGGTATGTGATGCAATTATGGGTGCAGGGAGTGGATTTGTAATTTTTTACATATTGGAGGGAAACTCGGAACTTTCAGATTCGGGATTTCCCAGAGGTGCCAGTTTACTACCCAAATAAAAAACAACTTTTGAGAGGATGTCCGTCTCACAGTTATTTGTTGGAATTGAGGTTTTCTGGAACACTGACAGGCTTTAGCAACCCTCTTTTGTAAATCCAAAAGGAAAAAATATCCAGGGCACTCTCTTGGTTTCTCATTTATATTTCCCTTTTAAATGTTAACACCTCAGCAGTTCCTTGGGTAGATCCAGTGAAACATCCTTTTCTATATCATTCTCTGGGCCTGTCAGTTATAAACCCTCTTTCAATGCCATCTCTACTTTGTTAAATAAAGTTTGTTCTACATCTGTCATTTCTTCAATAACATCTTTTTGACATATTCTATTGATAGAAGAATACTATCATTACTGACATGATTGATACTGGGTTGCTGTTTTCTGATTCCATATTTTAAAAGTCTCCTTCATTATTTTTATTATGTTTGCCCCATATTACAGGACTTGTAAATCTTTCTTCTACCTAAAAAGTTTAGTGTCCAGTTTTTGAAATCATGAAATTTTCTATCTTATAATGTCTTGTAAAACCCAAAGCTGGATCTGTTTCCCTTGAAAAGCTGTTTGTTCTTTACGATTCACTCCAAATTTCTATTGTAAAAGATTCAATTTTCCAATTTTACCTGGACCATAATTCATTTGTTACTTTTTAAGATCAATATCTCATTTAGCTTTTGGATATTTCTTTCAGATTCTTTAAATTCTTATGTGTATGATTAAATTTTTTTTTTGTTCAGGATTGAAGGCAGGCTCTCCTGGCATTTTCAAACTAGTTGTTCTCAAGGTTGGTAACAGCTTAAAAGTAGTCAATGAGCAATGTCCAAAAATGATCAGAAAGTTACGTTTGCAAACATATTAAATGTCTCTGCCACTGTCTGTGTGCAAAAGTTAGTTAATCATATTGTCACCTAGTGTTCAAACCTGTGGAAATTACTGTCCTGCATTCTCCTTGGAGGGAATAGCTGTCCAGAGCATTTGTGAGCAATCTCCCACCTCTTGTTATCCAGAGAGTTCCAAGGAACAGGTCTACTCACCATTCCTTGGTCTTTGGAGCAGTTGCATTCAGTTTGCTATAGTTCCGCCAAACTCCCTAACACGCTACCTCCGGATTCTCTAGCTTTATGGTGTATGAATGTGGAAAACAATCCCTCTCCTCATTCCCCTTTCTTCTGCAGAAAGATAGATCAATGTTACAAGAACATTGGGGGTTGGACTGGATGACCTATAAGATCCCTCCCAAATCTGTTAATCTGCCTGTTAAGAAACAAATAGAATAAATTTTATTTTTTAAAAAAGGGGAGAAAGTGCAAATGTAAACATTTCTTTTTTAATTTTAAGTAATCACATTGAAAAGAGAGAGAGAGACCAAAAATTTCCTCTATTCAAAACACATATAAAATCAGAAAATTCTCCAGATGAAGAATATGCTGGACTGTGTGATACTCCAAGCAGGTTACACAATGCCAGTTTGAAGAAGACACACAGGAATTTAATTTATACAGAAGCAATCAACTTTAATCCAAATTTGGAGACAATTCTAACTCTGTTCCTAACAATTCTAACTCTGCTGACTATCCAAATTGGGGTTCCTTTTCTCTTGGAGTTCTTTCTGCAGTCTTTTCAGAGGTGAAACCCCTTTCATATGCAGCAGAAATAGAGATGTTAGTACACATGAACCCGGGCATATCTTTTAAATGGATGGAGATTCCATGTCTGAGATAAATGAATGGGACTGAAAGCCAAACATATCTGACTGTCAGTAAATCAACTTTTCAAAAAGAAAAACATCATTTGGTGCTATCAGAACATCCAAGTGGATTAGACCTCACCTAATCATTTTCTAGATAATAAACGTGTTTTAAATCATGTTAACAATCATCCTTCATGTTTGAAATGGACTTTTAAAAGCTTTTATGCCTGTTTGCTTTTCAGTGTTATGACAGGAATTACATTTCAACACTATGCAAATGTTGGCTGTTTTTGTAAGCTGGAACCTCTGCAAAAAGCTGCCCTTAGCTGGATCTTTCAAACTATTCAATAACACTTAAAATTATCTCTTAACTCCTAAAAATTTCTGGTTGCAGCATTTGTTTATGGCTCAAAATACCGTAGAAGGTTGGTCTAGTATTCAGACAAATTCTGAATATAGTTTCCTGGTAATTAGCATACTGTTGATTGCAGGGAGGGCTTATTTTGATGCTTCAAACTATATACCAATCCTTAACCCAGAGCTCCCCATCCATTTCTCACCAATGGGCATATTTGGAATTTTGAGAGCATAATATGAGTGCTGACATACTTGACATGATGGGACAGCTAGAACAGAAGAGCAGAGTTGGAAGGGACCTTGGGGGTTTTCTAGTCCAATTCCCTGCACAAACAGGAGATGCTACAGTAATCTGGACAAATGACTTTCCAATCTCTTCTTAAAAACTTCCAATGTTGGAGCATTCACAACTTCTGAATGCAAGTCATTCCATTGGTTAATTGTTCTTACTGTCAGTAAATTTCTCCTTAACTCCAGGCTGCTTCTCTCCTTGTTTAATTCCCAACTGTTGTTTCTTGACCTGCCTTCTGGTGCTTTGAAAAATAGGGTGACCCCCTCTTTTTTAAGGCAGCCCTTCAAATATTGGAAGACTGCTGTCATGTCACCCCAGTCTTTCTTTTCACTAGACAGACACAACTTTGATGCAGCCCTCAGTGAAATCGAGTTTGACACCCCTGTTCTAGTTCAAGTTGCTGCTATCAGACCAATCTGGTTCTACTTCAGTGATTACAACCAATTGTTGATAATATTAAATTTACCAACAAAAAAATAGCTATACAGTGGAACCTCAGGTCATGAGCACGTCTGTTCGCGACCAAATCGGGTGACGACTAGAATTTTTGCTTCTGTTTGTGAATAGATCTTCAGGTAGTGACCAAACAAACCTGAAAATCAGCATGGCAATTTCCCCTTCAGTGCCATTTTTTAAAAGTTTTTTTGGTCCTCACATACACAGACGTTCATGCTTCTGGTGACGATCAAATTGGATTGCGACTAGTCAGTCACAACTTGAGGTTCCACTGTACTAGTGTACTGACTGTACTAGTACAGTTATTTCAAGCTGTTTAGCTCTCGCCAGCCAGCATATCCTTCTGGGATTTGAACTCTGGACAACTTACATATTAGGCAGATGCATTCACCTCTAAGACACAGACTCTCCTCACTTTGTTGACTGTACCAGAGGGGAGATTAAGTGAATCCCAGAAGGATATAGCTAGCTGATGAGAGCTAAACAGCTTGAAATAGCTGTACTAGTCTCCATTTATTTATTTCTTGGTAAATTTAAATTTAATACAAAAATAGTTTGTCACAGAAGCAACTGCCTGCAAAGGCTCCTGGATTGGGGCTGAAAGGCAAAAGCGGAAGTACCGGTAAATGATGCCATTTTTACTATATTAATTGTTACACCACAAATTCTTAAACTTAAACTGATACTTCTATGCTTGTTTTACTCCAATCAGTTATGACTCCTTTGTTTTGTTTTGCTGGTCAATGATCAAAATAAAATGATTGACTGACTGACTCCAAACCTTCCACAACGTGACAGACCCTTTAAGTATCAGAAGACTGAAGAAGTATCTTGAAGACAGTTGTCATGTCTCCTCTCAATTTTCTCTTCTAACTAAACATACCCAGGTCTCTTAACTATTCCTTGTAAGACTTATTTTCTAGTCTTTTCACCATCCTGGAACCAGTGTCTGGTCCAGCTGATCGAGACTTTTTAAAACTTGGTGTGTAAAACTGAACACAATACTCCAATCGAGGCCTGACCAAGGCACAGTTAGAGTGGGATTATTACTTTCTGCAACCTTGACTCCATGTCCCTCTTGATGTTCTTCAAGATATCATTGACCTTCTTGGCAGTTGTGTTGCAATGTTGGGACATAGGTTCTACTGGTACACCCAAGTCTTTCTCATATGGAGTGCTTGCTCTTCAGCTAGATTTTCCCCATTCTGTACATGTTTATTTTGTTTTGTTAGACTCATGAATTTGCATTTCTCCTTGTTATAAATGTTATTCTATTTATTTCAAGCCTAAGTCTTTTGAATGTTTTCCTTCTCCCCCAAATAATAACCATTCCTCCTAGGTTACTACCCTCTGCAAATTTGGTAAGCATTACCTCAACTCCTGTATCCATATCTGTTACAAAGACTCTGAACTGCACTGGATGTAGGCAAAGCCTATTTGAGATGGCTCTCCATAGAGATTTCAACCCATCGATATCTCCCCTTTGAGTAGGATCCTTGAGCCAATTGTAAGTCCACCTAACGGTTGAGTTGGGAAACCCATGGACTCTATGAAAATATCTCAGTTAAATTTTATATCAAGCTTCATAGAATGAATATATTTTCAAAGGCAAAACTATATAAAAAGTAAATGGTTTTTATGTTGAGTTTAAAAAAAAAGAATTTATACCTGCAAGTAATAATCAAGTGAAAACCAACATTTTCATTTCATACAAAGTGTGTGAATAGCTTTAAATGAAAACATAAAAGAAAATTTGATCAAAAGTATTTATAAACTAAGACAGACTGACATATATGAACGCCTGAAGACCAACTCGAGCAGATTCACAAAATAAGAATATTTCATATTTTTAAATTTAATTGAGAGATGCTTTGGATTTAAAAACTTGACAACATTAAAATTTATACTGTTTGCCTTGTGTGAAACTGAGCTGAAGAGAGATGCTTGTAGAAATTAAATTTTCCCTGACTTTTATCTCAAAAACTGGACATGCTGTCAGGACTTAATATGCATGTTGCAATTATCTTTTAACCAGTAAAGAGGACTTCTGAAAGTGAAAAATATTTTTGGAATAGTTCACTGGATAGTAAGATTATGAGTCTGTACTACATTTCACCATATGTATTTTTTTGAGGAAGGAATAACTAGAGTTAAAAATCAAGCCTGCTCAATTTATGAAAACAACGCCCAAGCAATCAATGCTATCTTTCCCAAATAACAAAGATTTCCTTTTTCCTCCTTAACAAGGTTCACTTCGCGCATTACCTCATACTGTGATTCACTGGGCTTTGTAGCATAAGAAATAATTTGCAGATTTCATACAATATGCTAAGCCAAAATCAAATCAGCCACCTGATTGCATATGGAAAGAAGCTGCTTCTTGGCAGAAGATGCTTCTTGAGTGTGTCGGGAGGCTGCAGATTACCAGAGAGATGGTGACACCCCAAAACTAACAGGCCCACTCATAGTCTTTTGAGCCCCCAGCCAAGATGAAAACAGCCCATCTCACCATGATGCTTTCTCCTTTCCAAGATACTTGAAAAGCTTTGCCTCTTTTGTGAGGTGGAGTGAGAAATGGGAAGAGAAAAACTCCAGGAGAGTTTCTTTGCTGGCCAACATAATAGTAATCCTTGGGCAAGGAGTTGGACTGGATGACCCACAAGATCCCTTCCAACTCTGTTAATATGTTAAATCTGTTAATCTGGGAACAGCCACAATGGACTCAGCCTGCAAACAGCCCCTCCCTCCACCATTATTTTAAACAGAAGGTTGGCATGTTCCTCCTTCTTGGGCACACTGAAAAAAATTATCTCTCCCTTTCACCCCTTGTGAAGGGATGCATTGGATCAGTGGCTAAGATGCTGAGCTTGTCTGTCAGAAAATCAACAGTTCAGCGGTTCGAATCCCTAGCACTGCATCACGGAGAAAAATAGGGACCCCTTTGGTGGGAAGGGAAGAGCATTCCATGCACCTTCAAAGGCGTTTAGTCATGCCAGCCACATGACCACAGAGACATCTTCGGATAGCTCTGGCTCTTCACCTTTGAAACAGAGATGAGCATTGACCCCTAGAGCCAGAAACAACTAGCACGGCTGTGCCAGGGGAACTTTTACCTTTACACCTCTTGTGGAGAAAGTAGTTGGAGCCCAGCTTGTATGGAAGTCCCTACTGATAAAAGGCAGCATCTCCAGCTCCTTCCAGGCAGTGAATAAGCACCTGGCTCTTAGGGTGGTTATCTTACTTTGCCTCTTCTGCTAATGATCTGCTTTCAAGTTGAACAATCGAGATTCAGTCTTGATAATACAGGTAGTCCTTTACTTACAACAGTTCCTTTCTTGTCTTCCTCCTCCCCCTACAGCTGCTCGAACAATTGGTGACAGCTCTGACACTCCACATGGTATTTATCTCACCCACCCAACCCATTTTCATTTTTTGAAGAGTTTTTGTAACATCAAAAAATAGTGGTAGTTATAGGAATAACAGGGAAGTTAACATGGCGTAAAGCAGAGGGGCAACTCCAGCCGCATCATTTATTTATTTATGCATTTATGTGGCCACCCAACTGAGACAATGAGGGGGGAAATATAATATATACAAGGTATTTCATTAACTCTCTAAAACAATAACATGGTGTTCGTATATATGGAGCTGAAATTGAAGTTGCTGGGAATTTATGGCCCAAATGAAGAAAAGTGATTTTTCAAAGAATTTATGGAGCCATTGATAAACTTTTTGGTTTGAAAGTTCATGTTTGATAAGAATGCAGAATAAAGAACACCAAAGTAGAAAGGGACTTAGAGGTCTTCTAGTTCAACCCCCTTGGAATTCAGTGAGGCTTTGACACAGTAGACCACAACTGACTTCTTAGTAGGTTGGAAAAACATGGGATAGACAGTATCACCACCAGATGAATTTGTAACTGGCTGACAAACTGCACTCAACATATGGTCTTTCTCTTATAATGAATGCCAAATGGATTTGGGAAACACTCCTGGCAATGGGCCATCAGCTACCCTGGCCCTTGAAGGGAATCGTTGTATCTAAGAGCCGTGGTGGCTCTTAGATGGAATGCAGTATTGCAGGCTGACTCTGCCCACTGCCAACAGTTCGATTCTCATTGGCTCAAGGTTGACCCAGCCTTTCATCTGTCAGCCCGATGTCATCTGTGGACTGTCATTCGGAGGGACAGGACGGCTGTGGACAATGCTATGAAATCCTGTGACTCCCGATCATTGAGCTGCTGCAATCTGCATAGGGGAGCAAGTTCCTCTCAAGAAGACGAACTGAGCTGGTGCCTGCCGGTTGGGGCATGTTGGGATAATTGGGGCAGGGCACATTGGGTGTATAAAGGTGGTGGGACAGGCCAGTGATTAGCCCTTCCTTTAATCTCGGTTAGCTTTCATTGTCTAGCAGCTGGTCAGTTAAGTACTGGCACACATTCCAGAGGAAGATAAACTGCTTACATCAATCAAACCCTATTGTGGCTGTTGTGCTTTCTTTTCGGCGTGTGACGGATCCTAACACCATCCTTCTGAGGTGGGTAAAATGAGGACCCAGATTGTTGGGGGCAAGAGGCTGACTCTGTGAACCACTTAGAGAAGGCTGGAAAGCTCTGTGAAGGGCGTATTGCCCATCCATCCATCCATCCATCCATCCATGATATGCAATGGTTAGAATGCAGCATTGCAGGCTGACTCTGCCCACTGCCAGGAGTTTGATTCTGACCCGCTCAAGGTTGACTCAGCCTTCCATCCCTCTGAGGTGGGTAAAATGAGGACCCAAATTGTTGGGGGCAAGAGGCTGACTCTTTAAACCACTTAGAGAAGGCTGGAAAGCACTGTGAAGCAGCATATAAGTCTAAGTGCCATTGCCCTTCCATCCATCCATCCAACCACAGAGAGTGCTGGAAAGCACTGTGAAGTTGCATATTGCCCATCCATCCATGATGTGCAATGGTTAGAGTGTAGCATTGCAGGCTGACTCTGGCCACTGCCAAGAGTTTGATTCTGACTGGCTCAAAGTTGACTCAGCCTTTCATCCTTCCGAGGTGGGTAAAATGAGGACCCACATTGCTGGGGGCCAATACTCTGTAAATCTGCTCTGTAAATCTGACTCTGTAAATCTGCTTAGAGTGGGCTGTGAAGCACTGTGAAGAAGTATATGTGCTATTGCTATCCTACCTGGAAGGCTCTGCACTTCTGCAGGTCTCCTCTGGGAGGAAACATTGAGCAACTGCCAGGAGGCTCTTTAAGGTCAGTGCCTGCATTTCAGTGGTGAACCCAACTGCTGACCCCAACTGGAAGCATGAGCAGCTCCTTGCAGCCAGTAATTTCAAAGATGATGGGATCTTTTCATTTCTGTGTTCACAGAAGAGTGTCAAAACATACTGGAGCTGGAGTTTGTAATGGGATTTCAGACCTTTAATCTACCAGGTCAGTGGTTCAGATCCAAGCAAAGCCGTTAGCTGTCCTGAATGTCTGAGGAAAGTTATTTCCATTCTGACAAAGAGGGAGCCTCCTGACCCACTCTCATCCAGAGGAGATGCAGCCCAGACTGTCATTCTCTTCCTTGCATTTTTGAATTCTTCTCTTTCAGCTTTGCCCTTCTCCTAGCCAGAGTCATCCTTATTGATTCTTCTCAACATGGACTATGCTCAATAATGTAAGGTTTCACAGAAATTGGCCAGGAGAGATTTAAAATACTGCGTAGAGGATGTGAGGTGGTTATATAGTCTGGAGCAAAAAATATGGTGAGGGGGAAGCAAAATGGAGGCAGGTGGTCTATGGACCTTTCAAAGGACAGAAGAAAGCCCATCAGTTGCTTTACCATAAATGCTGTCATTCCCGTTGGAATCTGAATCCGAGGAGGAAAGCAAACAGCTGACAGGGAGTGAGAGTGTGGCTCCATTGACTGTGGAGGAAACTGGGGAAGGGCAAAGTCTGACTGGGCAGAGCAGGAGAGAGATAGAATAAAAGAGAAAGAGTTCAGAGGAAGACCCAGGTCCACCCCCTCGCCCTCCTCTAGGGGAGAACGGAGAAGAGAGCAGTGTGGGTTGTGTGGCTTACAGGGGAGGAAAGGGCCCTGATTCCCTTCATTAGCCACAACTGGGAATGAGAGTTTAAAAGAAATGCATGCTGAATGCAGCAGCTGCTGGGAGCAAACATGAGTTTATCTTATGTTGATTTTACTTATCTGTGTTCCTGGCATCTTCCCAACCGTGTTGAATTACTACAGTTCCTTCAGGTCTGGAATTCCTTCTCCTCCCCTGCTGGACTAATTACTTCATTTTGCCTTGATCGGACTTATAGTTACAGTTTTGTTGACCATGTTTTGGACTTGATTCTCTGCAGCCAAAGGCTGCTCCTGGGAGGGTTTTTCTCCAGCCTTAAGGTAACCAGGACATTGGAGGCAAAGTTTGAGCTAATAATGGGGTTCCTACTGATTATCTGACTGTTGCCTTTGTGCCATGCCCTGGGTCATCACAAATGCAATGCATGTTCATCCCAAATCCACCCCTGCTTTTCTGTGATTGGGGGCAGGCTGGAATCAAACTTCTTGTAGCCATTGTCAGAGTTCCAAGTAACAGACCCAACACAATCAAACCTCTGAGGCCTGGTGTTCCTCAAAGTACAGATTTATTAGGCCTGTCATAGTGGCACATCCAGTGAAAACCCAAGTCTGAAGGTCCCATGGTTTTCCCACCCAAATTAAAAATCTAAGTTCTTTTCCACTAATCCCCGTATCCATCACATGTTCCAATCCAGTCACCACCCCAACCTCAGGTGGTTTCAGTCCACACCTCCCCAGCACCTGGTGAGAAAGTCCTTGGTTCCCAGGAGAAAGAATTTTATTTTGGCTACAAGTTCCCAGCTATTTCTATCTCCCCTCTCCTGTTCCCACAGCTCTAGCCAGCCCTACTATGGCAGCCTTGAAGGTGCTCCAAAATGGCTTCAGGGTTGACAGCCATTTGCCTAATTAGAATCATATAATTGGGAAGTTGGAAAGACCACAAAAATCAAATGGAACCAAGGAAAGCCAGATAAATCACTTGTGAGATTGTATCTTAAAAACCTCCAGAGCTTGAGAAACATGGCCTCTGAAATAGACTGTCCCACTGTTGTAAGTTTTTCTGTACTTTTTAAACGGAATCTAGGAAGTCACAACTTAAGTCCATTCTTTCTGATCCTAGTTTCTGTGACCAGAATTTCTCTCCATCTTCCCAGTGGCTCTTTTTATGTACTTGAACATCTCGTGTTTCCCTTCACTCTTCTTTTCTCCTGGCTGAGTGTCCCACATTCTGTCAGCCTTCCCCACTAAACATTTTTATTTTATTTATTTATTTGATTTGTCAATCGCTTACAAGATAATAGGTATAAGTATAAACATGAGTAAGAATACAGGAAATAGGTACAAAAAAACAGGGACAAAAAGAAAGGGACGATAGGCACGATTGTGTACTTATGCATGCCCCTTACAAACCTCTTAGGAATGGGTATTCTTTCCTTTCCTTTCCTTCCTTCCTTCCTTCCTTCCTTCCTTCCTTCCTTCCTTCTTCCTGCTCCCTCCCTTCTTTTCTCTCCTCCCTCCATTCTTTTCTCTCCTTCCTTCCTTCCCTTTCCCTGTTCTCCTTCCTTACCCCTTCCTTCCTTTCTTCTTTCCTTCCTTCTTTTAATTTTTATTTTACTTATTTGATTTGTCAATCACAAGATGATAGGTAGAAGAATAAACATGAGTAAGAATACAGGAAATAGGTACAAATAAATGGGAACAATAGGACGGGGACTGTAGGCACGATGGTGCACTTATGCACGCCCCTTACAGACCTTTTAGTAATGAGGTGAGGTCAACAGTGCATAGTTTGAGGGTAAAGGAGTGGGGGGGGGGTTAGAGGATGTAACAACAGAGTCAGGTAGAGCATTCCAGGCACTGACCCCTCTGTTGCTGAAGTCCTACTTTCTGCAATCAAGTTTGGAGCGGTTTACACTGAATTTGTATCTGTTGTGTGCTCTTGTATTGTTGCAGTTGAAGCTGAAGTAATCGTTGTAGCAGATAATTTTGTGTACTATGCTTAAGTCCAACTGTAGGCAGCGTAGTTCAAGGTTGTCCAAGCCCAAAATTTCAAGCCTGGTGGTGTAGGATATTCTGGTGTGAGTAGAGGAGTGTAGTACTTCTCAAGTCCCTGTATCATTTCTTCCAGCTCCTCTCCAACCTCCCCATATTCTTCTGGAAATGGGATGCCCAGAACTGTGTGCATAACTTCCACAGTGGTCTCAACAGTGCCAAGTGGAGAGGAATAATATGTCTTCTTCTAAAGCAGGAGAATCAAAGGAGCAGCTGTCTCACTGCTGGCTTGTATTCAGCTACTTGTCAGTGATCATTCCCAAGTGGTGCTGTGATGCAGATTTCCAAGCCATGAATCCCCTACTTTGTGTGCAATTCCAATAGCATCTTTTTCACACATCCTCTTAACAAATCAGATATGTTTTAGTTTTAACAGAATAGCCGAATAGCTGCATTGGAAGGAAACTTGGAGTCTTCTAGTCCAACCCCCTGCTCAGTCAGGAGACCCTATACCATGTCAGACAAGTGCTTGGCCAGTTTCTTCTTAAAAACCTCCAGTGATGGAGCACCCACAACTTCTGGAGGCAAAGCTGTTCCACTGGTTAGTAGTTGTTAGGACATTTCTCCTTAACTCCAGGTTGCTTCTTTAGAATAGAATAGATTAGAGTAGAATAGAGTAGAGTAGAATAGAGTAGAGTAGAATAAAGTAGAAAAGAGTAGAATTGAATTGAGTAGAGTAGAGTAGAATAGAATAGAATAGAACAGAACAGAACAGAATAAGGAATGGAATGGAATAGAATAGAACAGAACAGAACAGAACAGAACAGAATAAGGAATGGAATGGAATGGAATGGAATAGAATAGAACAGAACAGAACAGAACAGAACAGAACAAAATAAGGAATAGAATAGAGTAGAGTAGAGGAATAGAATAGAACAGAACAGAATACAAATACAAATGGAAGTTGGAAGAAACCATGGAGGTCTTCTAGTCCAAACCCCTGCTCAAGCAGGAGAACCTATACCAGCGGTGGCTAACCTTTTTGTGCCAAAAGTAATGCACACGCTTGCGCTCACATGCCAGCACCCAGAAGGCAATGTGTGCCCCCCATATCCCCTATGCATGCACGCACAATCCCCACCCACCCACCCCCTCCACTCCCTTACAAGCAGAAAAACCAGAAGTGATGAAGTGGGCCTAGTTTTCGGCCTGCAAAGCCTGCAGAAGCCTTCCTCAAGCCTTTGGGAGGCTGAAAAAGGCTTCAAACCAGCTGAAAATCAGCTGTGAGACACACACATGTGCAGTGAGGTTTGCCTGCAGCTCGTGTGCCGGCAGAAATAGTTCTGCCATAGGTTCACCATCATGGTCTTATACCATTTCAGACAAGTGACTGTCTGGTTATCTTCTTCAAAACCTCCAGTGATGGAGCAGTCACAACTTCTGGAGGCAAGCCATTTTATTGATCAATTGTTTGCACTGTCAAGAATTTCTCCTTACTTCTAGGTTGGATTTCTCTTTGATAAGTTTCCATCTTCTACTTCATGCCCTGCTCTCAGGTGCTTTGGAGAATACACTGATTTGGTATCTTTGCAGTTGATTTCTATTCCCAAACAACAATGATTTTCAATTAACTCTGGCTGGTTTGTTTATTTGATTCCAGGCAATTTACAGTAATATGATGCTAAAGATATGAAATGAAGGATATAGGTTAAGACAAAGGTAACAGGGATTGTTACAGAGACTGCAAACCAGATTTTGAGGAGAGAGACTGAAGGAATTGGGATATTTTGGGAAGGGCTGTGCAAGGAGGACACAACAGCACTTCTCCCAGAAAGGATGCTTTGGAGTAAAAAATTGAGATCCATTCTCTTTCATTCTTGAATGCAAAACATAGAGCAATGCGTTTAAGGGCAGGAAAGCAGATGCTGATGATGTGCTAACTGTCAGAGCAGCTGGACAGAGCAAAGTATGACCCAGAGAGGTGGTGGACTCCACTTTGCTGGATATGTTCAAGGGGAGACTGGAATCCTGTAATTTGGATTCTTCCATAGCCCTGAATGACCCTTTGCAGCTCTTCCTTGTACTTCAAATTGTTACAAAGGAGGGTTTTGTTTGTCATATCTTTTCAAGGGACTTTAAAATCTTCCAGATTTTAAGAATTACCATTATGCACTACCTTGAGCTTTGGCAGTGTTGAAAACTGCAACTAGTATGATGTCCGATATCTATTGTTCTTCCTTCCTTTCTCTGAAGCCCATAAATTGAAAAGAGCCAGTGGAAAACTTCTGTCTGGGGTCTTTGGGATTGAGCCAAACCCAGCCATGGAGGCTGTCACAAAGCATAAAAAAAAAAACCATGCACCTCTTGGCCATTTCATAAATAGTATGCAAGACTGCTACACCCCATGCATGAATTTCAACCAATATTCTTGTGTCTTTTGACAGAAATATGTAAAGCTAATTTTTTTTCACTTAATAAAAGAACTTTGGCAGAGGAGTGAATTTCTCCGTCCAGCAATAAAAGTCAACCCATCATCCATGAAGTTTTCAAGATGAAGTTGCTTCTGGACATGGATCTGGGTCTTAAATATACAGCAAAATTTAATCTCCTTGGCAGTTCAGGTCGAACAAGGCTGCCATCTTGATGCCATATTGTAAGTTTGCAACCCTGGGAAATACTTGTTGGGGAAAAAAGAACAACACAAAGGAAAAGTAGAAGGATTAAGGAGTTAATGGCAAAGGTTTAACTGTTGGTATTCTGGCTTTAAATCAAAAGTAGCACCCAGTGGTGAGGAAATTGGGGTTGATTAGAGACAGCAAAAGATTATGGTGGATCATAAGCCCACCATATATAGACCACTAGTCCCACCATTAGGAAGGATGCCAGCCTACATCTGATACCAGAAAACATGATTGTCCCTCCCCCAAGGGATTACTTTTGCATCCACTGGGGATTTTTCAACACAGGTAGTCCTCAACTTACGCTCACAAATGAATCAAGTATTGGTTAAGTGAGTTTTGCCCCATTTTATGACCTTTCTTGTCAAAGCTGTTAAGTGAATCTGTCAACTCATGAAGCATTCCTATGCCTGTTTTCAAGTTGCCATAAGCAGGAGGGGGGGGGGAACTTGAAGGAGCAGTATAGCAATTAAAACCAGAAGTACATTGCACACTTATCTTACAAAGATTGCAGCCTATGCTACCGGATCTTCTGCCCGGGAAAATCCTTCATTGGAGAATGTGATTGATGACATACCCAGGGGGGAGGGGAAAAACATGGGTCACAGGTGACCATAAATTATCTGTGGCAGAATTGGCTTCATATAACATGTTGCTCCTAATAAATCTTTTTGATAGTTTTGAAGCTTGGCTTCAATTAGAGCAATCGCTGCAGCTGTGAAGTTTGTAATACAAGTGTTAAGTGAATCTGGCTTCCCCACTGACGAATCAGAAGGTTGCAAAATGGATCACATAACCTTGGGACACTGCAACTGTCATAAATAGGTTGCCAAGTGTCTGAATTTTGATCACATGTCCATACGGATGTTGCAATGGACATAAATGTGGAAAATGGTCATAAGTCACTATAAAGACATGCCTCTCCTCTCCGCTCAAGAAAGTAGAACTTTTGAAACACTTAACAGTTCAAAAGGAAAGGAAAAGGAAAGGAAAGGGATAGCAAGACAAAGAAAGCAAAGAAAGAAAATAATGGAATGTGCAGAAATGAGTAGATTGACATTTGCCATTAGAGAGCGAGAAGAAAAAGAATATTATAAAATATGGGATTTATTTTATCACTGGTTAGACAAGAAAATAGAGAAATATAATATAATATAAACATAACATAATAGTTAAGATGAAATAATGTAATAATATACTATAAGCGATTACTATGGAAAGAATTATAATATGATAGATATTCTATGTTTGATTATTTAGAAATGAATGATACCACAAACTAGGCTTTATAATAGTTGATTCTTGCTCAAAAAAAATTAATGAATTTGTAATTACAGTCTGACAATGATTTGACAATAATATGATACTAAGTGGATAGTAGTTATGTACAATACGAATGATAACATAAAGACAGGATGGAATGACGATATTGTGCACAAGAGATATGTACCAACCGACACTGTATAATGGATGCCATGTCCCTGGTGGAGACTGATTCTGAGGAAGAGGAGGAACAGCCGACAAGGAGTGGAGATGTGGCTCCAGAGGTTGTGGAGGAGGCTGGGGAAGGGCAGAGGCCGGCTGGGCAGTCAGAGGAGGACCCAGGCCCATCCCCTCTCCATCCTAGGACACGCGGGGAGGAACTGTAAAGGAAACAACTTGCCTTATGAGAGAGGAAGCAGCCATGATCCTCCTCATTGGTTGCAGCTGGGGAGACTAGTATATAAGAGAGATGATTACAACACAGTGTTGCCAGAAGCAAAGCGTGTGTTATTTTGGGCTGAAGTTATCTTGGTTGGCGTCCTTCCAACAGACTGTGCCTTGTTATCTCTGTGAATTTGGTAATTACGTATCCTGGTCCGTTTCCTTCACTGTAGTTTGTTTTGGGTTTTTTATTTCACGTCTGTCTGCTCATTAAGTTCAGACTGTATTGCTTTCTTTTAAAGACTTTCAAAACTTACTTTTGAATAAGTTTTATCTCCAACTGAGAATTATTGAACAAGTGGGGCCAAGTTGGAGGCATTAAAGGACATTTATTTATGTTTTGGATTTTGTTACATTTGTGTTACACTCCAGGTCATCACAATGGAAAGAAGATTTTATTTAATGTTGTACATTATATGTTTCTTGTTCATTTACATTTGTTGTTTAAATTTTTTTTAAAATTTCAAAAAAATAGAAAGCAGGACCTGAGGATTCCTGCGCAATTCCGTTAGATTAAGCCCGTTAGAGGCCCCTCTCCTCAGTCCGGCATTGAATAAACCAATCCGCAGATGCAAAGATGTTTTGAGAATCGCAGACTGAGAAGGTGATAAGAAGCTGTTCTCAGCATTCGTTGCTTGCTGGAGGCTCCGGAGCCGAGACAAAACAGATGGGCCTCCCCCCTTGTATCCCCAAGAAGGTAAATCAAAGTACAGGATACAGAGGCATCAGGAAAAAGGCTATAAATTAAAGAATGCACCCAGGCCCACTCCCCACCAGAATGGCAATGTCCCGATAGGGATCTATGAGAGCTGACAGTCACTTTTTCCAGTGTCGTCATAACTTTGAACAGTCACTCAATGAGTTGTAAGTCAAAGACTACCTGCTTGTCCTTTGGCTGTGGATAGGGCTGTCCAGAAGTTACTACTTGTAGCCTTGAAAAACAGACTGTTCATTTTCTGTTCTGCAAAGGAAACATGGTTTTTATGTATGTATTTATTGATTTTAAGCACTGCTGGTTTTATTTTTTTTAATTTAATTATGCTCTCTTATAAATGTTCTCTTATTAATGGTTTGGGGTTTGGGATTCTTCCAGGAGCTGGAGAATAGAAATAAAATTAAACTACTATAACTAAAGTGTAGTTTGGAAGAAAATTAAATAAGACGGATTGTTTCCTCTTTGTTAATGGAAGGAAAAGAGTGCCAGAGAGAACGGCCTCTGGCTTACCTGCTTTCACAGCGTTTCCCAAATTACCTTGTGGAATTTCATCTGCAGAACTAGGGTTGAATGTTCTACGTGAAAAAGCAATTATTGTACGGGGAAGATGAAGAAAACCTTAAATGACATTGAATCAAAAAAAGTTTCTCTCCAGTGACATAATTCTGCACTACAAGGCTCCCAGGCATGGAAGCCTTGTACATGGAAAAAGTTCAGAGAAGAGCAACTAAGATGATCAAAGGCCTGGAGATTAAACCATATGAAGAATGGGTGCAAGTTTTGGGTCTGGTTAACCTAAAGAAAAGAAGAATTAGGGATAATAGACATGATAGCGGTATTCCAGTATTTGACGGGCTGCTACAAAGAATAGGGGGTCAAATTATTCTCCAAAGCCCCAGAGGGCAAGACAAGAAACCATGGATGGAAACTATCAAGGAGAGAAGCAACCTGGAATAAAGGAGAAACTTCCTAACAGTGAGTCAATTAATCAGTGGAACAGCTTGCCTCCAAAATCGTGGGTACTCCATCAGTGGATGTTTTTTAAGAAGAGTCCAGACTCTAGATCGGGGTCTCCAACCTTGGTAACTTTAAGACTTGTAGACTTCTACTCCTTGCTTGCTGACTGAGGAATTCTGGGAGTTGAAGTCCACAAGTCTAAAAAGTTGTCAAGGTTGGAAACCCCTGATCTAGATAGTCACTTATCTGAAATGGTATAGGTTCTCCTGCTTGAGAAGGGGGCTGGACTAGAAGACCTCCAAGGTCTCTTCCAGCTTCTCTTCTCTTCTCTTCTCTTCTCTTCTCTTCTCTTCTCTTCTCTTCTCTTCTCTTCTCTTCTCTTCTCCTCTCTTACAATCCCTACAAACATCACAGAACAAGCACAACGTTGGGAGCAATAAACCCTGCGGTGATCCCTTGATATTTGCTTCTGTTCCCTGGAGGCCAATAGAGTTGCTGCAACTACAACAATGCCATTTGGCTGGATCATTTTCTTGATACCGTCTTGATTGACTCCATAGAAATGGAAAGGAAAATCTGGAAGTAGCTCTGCAAATGATGTGGTCCCCAAAGATGAATCCTACTTGGCTGCTGGAATTATTTTTAGTAACCCTAATACTTCCTCCTCAGAGAAAATCCTCTCAGATTATGTGCAAAGAAGAACAAAGTGCCTTCAAGATCTTGACGGATTCATTATTTCTATTTCCAAGTAAGTATCTTGTGGCATTCTCCAGGGCCACTGAAAGTGACAGCCGAAAGCTGCAGCTTGAATTTCTTATAAGAGGCAGATCAATAATCTGGCTGGGTCTAAGAGAGGCAACTCGTTGGCAACCACAGCATTTCAGAGTCATTTTGGACAATTCCTTCTTTCCCTTTCAGCAGCGTGACTGAAACGAGGAAAGTTTTTCCTTGTGTTTGTTGCATTTTAACTTTGTCATGCCCCTGTTAGAATCTGACTCTGAGAGAGAGGAGGAACAGCTGTCAGGGGTTGGGAGTTTGGTTCTGGGGGGTATGGAGGAAACTGGGCTTCCCGTCTCCGGTCGACCCGTAAGTCTCCTTCTGGGTCCGGGTAGGGGAGAAGTAGGATCCCGTGCGTCCGAGGAGCGGAGAAAGGAGAAACGTGAATGGTTCTGGTCTAGGGGGAGGAAAGGGCCCTGATCCCCTTCATAGGCTGCAGCTGGGAAAACTGTTTAAAAGGACAAACTGTGCATGGCCCAGTGCTGGAAGCAAAGTGTGAAATAATTCAAGTCTGTCAGTTCTTATCTGAGTTCTGGAGTCCTTCCCAGTGTGTGTATTTTGATACACACGTATTTTGATCTGTGGACGTATTCAAGCCCTTATCCTGCCTTGTCTCATTAATTGCTTCTGTGTGGTTTGTGTTGTTTTTTCTATTTATAATTTACATGTATTTTGAGTTAGAACGGAATTTCTTCCTTTTTGCAACTGTTCGTGGGGGAGTTTTTTCTCTAGTCAATGCTAATTGGACCTTTGAAGCCAATATATATTTTTCAATCGTGTGTCGATTAGATACATATTTCATGTGCTTAACAATTGCTAATTATATTCTTCTTATCAATACAACAATATAACAATGATCACAATCCCATATATATAATACTGTGTTTCTCACAAAATAAGGCCAGGACTTTTTTTTTTTTGACCCCTGGTCAAAAAAACGGCTAGGCCGTCTTTTCGGGGGTGACTTAATTTCCTCCCCCACCTAGAGCGGCCCATACGCACATACCTCACCGCAAGACCGCTTCTATCGGCCGACGAAAGCTCCCCGAAGGCAGAGTCCCCAACTGCTTTGGGACGAGGCGTGGCTGCCTGTGTCCCCTCACCTTTAGGCAATCTCTTTCGGGCGATGGAAGCTCCCCAAATGCAGTCACCAGCCACTTCGATCGGTCGGTAGAAGCGGCCTCGGGGTGAGTGCACACACACACACACACACTCTCTCCTCACCGCGAGGCCACTTCTTTTGGCAGACGGAAGCTCCCTTGAAGGCAGAGTGAGCTTCTATCTGCTATCAGTCTACCTGCAGGGCCCTCCTCAAGGGAAGTTTCCTCCCCCCCCCACCCCCTGCCCTTCCCCCCCCACTTCTCTTCACCTCGTGTAGTTCTTATGAACGATGTGAGAAATGGCGGGGAAACGCGTGGATTAAATAGGCCTAAATTTTGGGAGTGGGGCTTAATTTCACCTCATGCCTAGAAATCATGCTGGGCCTTCCTATTGGTGGAGTCTGTATTGTTGGAGAAACACGGTATTAGTAATATCCAGTATATGTATTACACTAGTGTCTCTTATTGCTTTATAAATAGACCTCATCTCTTCTATTTTATTTTTGCATTTTAACTTTCTGAAAATTACCAATTACATATAAGTGCCCTGCCTTCTTCTTTGATTCTGCCCCCTCCCCAACTCCCTGTCCCATAACAAAAAAAAGCTGTGATTAAATGTTCAGTGTCACTTATAAATGCATTAGAAGTAGTCTGCTCTAATTTCATATTATCAAGGATTTGCATCAGTTCTGGTTCACTTAGCATTTCCAAAGCGACAGACAGTAAAAGATAAAAATAAAATACATTTTAAAAAAGAATTCAGGAGCAGGAAGAAAAGCAAAATATAGCATAAAAAAGGAGGAAAGCTGGTGAAAGATGTGATTTTTAATCTGGTTTAACATTTTTATTGAGTTATGAAATATTATAAGATACAAAATATGAAAGTAAATAGGAAAACAGTGGAGAGGAAGCGGGGGAAGAAAAATGAGGAAAGATAAGAAAAAAGAAAAAGAAGCATTTACATTAAAATCAAATCATAACTTTTTGCTTTTTCATAATAATATGAACAAGCCGTTTCTATAGAAATAGTTATTGATTTTTATTGGTGTGATTATTATTATTGAATGATAAATGGTCTTCATTTTAGCTAGCATATATTTGGTCATGAATCTGCTACATGACCAATTTTCCATCTATTACACGGGTGTCAAACTCACCGTGTCACATTGCCATCACATGATGTATCGTGATGTTTTTCCCCTTTGGGGTGGGTGTGGCCTGTGCGTGACACATCTCACCCACGGGGCGCTGGTTTGACACTCCTAATTATTAGAATTCCAAATCTCAAACTATGTTCCATTAGTTGCCTTGAAATATGGCCATTGAATAGAATAGAAATAGAATAGAAATGAATTCTTTATTGGCCAAGTGTGATTGGACACACAAGGAATTTGTCTTGGTGCAAATACTCTCAGTGTACATAAAGGAAAAGATACATTCGTCAAGCATCACCAGGTGCAATACTTAATCATAGTCATAGGGTACAATAAGAATAGACTAGACTAGACTAGACTAGAGTTGACTAGAATAGAATAGAATAGAATAGAATAAGTCGCAAAAGGGGATCATGTGATCCCAGGACATTGCAATTGTCATAAATATGTGTCAGTTGACAAGCATCTGAATTTTGATCACATGACTCTGGGGATGGTGCAATGGACATGAGTGTGAAAAAGAGTCACAATGTCAATGTTCCAGCAAATCTCCATTCCATCCAATAATTCCAAGATAGACATCTTCTCAAAGGTTTATTTTGGATAGCAACTGGTGCAACTGGGGAATCCTGAATCTGAAAGTTCTGGGCTTCCTTGCAATAAGTAAAAACTACAAATCCATCCCCTGCATCACGTGCCCCAATCACCATCTGTCCCAACTTGAGACTTCCCCTCGCTTATGCGCAAAATAACATGACCTTGAATTAGAGAAAGAATGCTATTATGTCTAACTATATGCACTCCAAGAAATCCCCCCCTCCCACTTTCCCAGGCTCAAATATGGCAGCATGGGAGAATCTGATCTCAAGATGGCTTCCAAAGCTGACACACACAAGTCACTTTTTTCAGTGCTGTTGTAACTTCAAAGGGTCGCTAGATGAACAGGTTGTAAGTCGAGGATGACCTGCTATGTGTTTGTGTAATTCCAAGGCAAGTTGTATGAGATCTTCAGAATTCACTTCCCGTCCAGTAGCAGCTGTCGAGAAGATTCCTCTTCCTGTGTGTGGTTGAAGAGGGGAAGGAGCAGCCATCATCACCTTCTGCCTCCTCATTATGTAGTTGTGATATTAAATACAGGTAGTCCTCAACTTGCAACAATTCGCTTCGTTCAAAGTTGCAACAGCACTGAAAAAATAACTTATGACCGTTTTTCATACTTAAGACCATTGTAGCATCCCCATGATCAAAATTCTGATGCTCAACATCTGGTTCATACTTATGACGGTTGCTGTGTCTCAGGCTCAGCTGATCTCCTTTTACAACCTTCTGGCAAGCAAAGACAACCAGGGAAGCCAGATTCACTTAACAACAAGGTTACTAACTTCTCAACTGCAGTGATTCACTTAACCACTGAGACAAGAAAGATTGTAAAATGGAGCAAGCCTCACTTCACAAATGTCTCCCTTAATGACAGAAAATTTTGGCTTAGTTGTGGAGGATTACTTGTACAATGCTTGTTGCTGTAGCTCAGGCAGCACTGAAGCATTTGGAAGCAGCTGCAACCTTCATGCCATATACTGAGCTGGCCAGAAGAGGAGTTTACAGATTAACAGAGTTGGGAGGGACCTTGAAGGTCATTTAGTCCAACCCAAACCCCCCCCAGCCCAAGCAGGAGACCCCTCACCATTTCTGACAGATGGCAGTCCAGTCTCTTCTTCAAAGCTTCCAGTGATGAAGCTTCCACAACTTCTGAAGGCAACTTCTGTTCATTCTTGAAGGCAAGTTGTTCTTGAGAAGCATCTTCTAAAGAAAAAACAGAAATCTTGACAGCAGAGGGACCTCTCCCACTTCTCGGGTGGATTATTCATACTCCTGCCTTTGGGAATCCTGCCCTCTTCTTTCCTTGTTAATTAAAGGCAACCTAGATTTTCCTCTGCTTGAATCTCAGGTCAGAAGATTGTAGGGGGCTCTTAGTCATGCTATTGTGGTTCACTAGCAACAGGTGCAGATGGCTGAGGTCTCAGAAAGTGAGGACTCAGGTGAGGGGCCTGTGTGTGGTGCAGGGATGGGGCCAGGACTATTGGAGAGTGGGGAGCTGCCTTCAGAGATTGACTGGGAGCAGTGAGGAAGAGGTCCCCGAGGAGCCTGTGCCCAGTGCGCATGCGCGCAGGGCTGCTCAAAGGAAAGGGCAGCTGCAGCAGCATGGGTGACTCGGGAGTGAGGCTGCAAAGTAATGGCCCCTCCCTTAAGAGATAAAAGCCAGCTGAGAAACCGGAGTTCTTTGCAAGAAGCAAATAAGTTTTTGCACTCAAGCCTTGTGGACATTTAGAATATCTTGGTTGGTGTTTGGAGACTCTTTGTGTTTGAAATATTTCTTGGCAACTTTATCTAGTGTTCTTGACAGCCTTGCAAGGCTTGTTCTTCTCAGAGACAATTAGTGTGAAACAGTCTTTTCACCAGGAAGGAATGGAATTCGTCAAGAATCATGAAAAGATTTTGCTGTTACCTCTGTTTGTGTTTGTTTCCTTGGAACAAGGTTTGGGTCAGAACACACGCAGTTGAGGCTGCTTCCAAAGTCCGATCCTTCCCCGAGAGGAAAGGGGCAAAGGCCCTTGGACCTGGGGGTGGAGGGAGAGGAAATGGTCTTAATTGATTCACCCTGGAAGCTTTTTACACTGCTGTTCAGGAGAGCTGCATGGTGCCTAGAAATACCAAGAATGATTGATTCCTGCAGGGTGGGCATAAGGACAACCTGGGCTTTGGGGGAGGGTGTGTGCGTCTGTGGAAGCACTTTCTCACTGACAGACAGCTTGCCATAGAAATTGTGTAATGAGTGAGCCACATTGTGAAATATCCAACCTTTCAATGACATCTCTGACATTAAACAAAAAAGAGGGTAAATTGCTCGGCAAGCAAGTGACAAAACGGCGGTGAGGCTGGATGGTTGATCATTGTTAGCAACCTCGCTGTGAATAAACGATACACAAATGAGGCTGGTAAAGCTTCGTTTCTGCTTTTTAAAACTAATGGAAGGAATCATTTTTGAGTCTAAGCGTACTGTTTACAGTATTATATTTTCTGTAGAACCCCAGGTTATTTAAAACATAGAAAGATTACTCAGAGGGGCTTAACATGTTCTGGCTCTGAAAAAGAAAAAGGAAATAATAGCTAAAATGTTTCCAAGAAGTTATTTTCACTTTGTTGAAACTTGAAAGAGAACCCAGAGATGGAAAATAGAACAACTATTAGAACTAGGGATGTGTAGGCAAAAAATGTTCTTGGCGGGTTTCAGCTTCATCTTAAAATTATGTTTGCAAGGAAAGAAATGCATTCATTTGTGCATGTCCGTCTTTCAGGTGGATAAGTGAAAAGAATCAGGAATTTCTCTGTAAGCCATTTGCTGAAGAAAAATATACTCTACCTGTAATTCTGCAACAATGTACCAGCATTTGTCTTGAAACTGCACCTACCTGATTTCAAAATGATTGGAATGGCACAATATTACAGAGTCCTTGTCCTTTGCTTATGCTATAACCCAGGGATCTCCATGCTGGCTGGGGAATTCTGGGAGTTGAAGTCCACCAGTCTTAAAGTTGCCAAGTTGGGAGACCCATGCTGTAACCACTTGGCTTTAGTACAAAAGGAGTTTCCTAAATGCTCATGCTGGGACAAACTTGATAGTTCCTCTTTTTAAAAAATTTTCCTAGCCAGAATCTGATAATTGAGTAAATGGACAATTGTAAATGTTGTGTATAGAAATTAGAAGACTCCAAATAACTAAATCTGATTGACCGAGCAGGCCACACTAGGATTGGTCAATAAACCACCATTACAATTGGCCCGCCTGACGGCGGGAATTCTCAAAGAACTGTCATTGGCCGTGAAAAATTTTTCCTCCCCATTAATGAATGCCAACAGGTGTTGAACCCTACCGGACAGGGGTAATGTTGCTTTGCCTGAGTGCATGATTTAGGGTAGCCTTATAGCTCACACAGATGCGCACGACCCATCTGGTTTGACAGAGTCATGAATGGGAGTTTCCACCTGCATGGTTGATTGGCTCTAACACCCTTGTGCAATGAGTTTGTTAAGCTGCCTCATCTATTTTCGGCTTTAGGCAAAGAAACGTGTCTGGCTTTGAGCCTGATGGAGGCTATCTTAAGTCTAGGCTGAATGTTATTGGGGTTCCTTGTTACTTGCCTAGGGTCCCGTTGATATGTCCCGGAACTCTTTCAGCAGGCTTCTCCCATTGGTCTCTGGCGACGCCTGTGATTCCGGTCCCCACTCTGATTCCAGGGGCGCAACCAATTGATTCCCAGCAGGGCTAGGGTATCATGGATAGATGATTGTCAGAAGAAGTATTACTCAGCGTGGTTTTTGAATATCTACTTAGGGAAATAGTCAAAGACCACTACCGGGACTTCGGATTTCCCCTCGTAATCTTGTAGATACTAGGACTATTGCTGTTCCAGTTCTCTTGCTGGTGATGTCTGGGTATCAGATTATCTGATATTTCCATATACCAAGTGACAGCGTATGAAGTCCGGAGTCTACATTCATCGTCACAAGGGCTTTTCACTCTCGATATTGTAGGATTTATTTTGGACCTTTTTCATGCGTATGCTGCCTCATTCGGCTATGATATAATGTTTGGATGTGTTTCTTCCCTGTGCATTCATTCGCCGGTTTCTGTTCTGCTCGGCGTCCCATCAGGCTTCTGATTGTCTTCTCTGTTTCAGGGTGGGTGGCTTACTGCGCATCTTTTGTGGACTTAGCTCTTTTGGTTCCGAGCAGGACCCTATGCCAATGTGCTCGTTCGGCACAAAATCTGCATAATGGCTTCTAGAATCGCAGTTTGAAAGTACATGAGGTGTCCCCCTGGAACATCCAAGCACACTGGAATATACCTGATCTCCTTCTCTTTTATATTCCGCGCCATTTTACTAGTTCCGAACTGAACGCTATGTAATGTCTTTCATTGTCAATCATACGTGAAAATCGCTCGGGACAAGAGTCGAGGCTACTTCATAGAAGATGGACAGTCAACTGGTGGGTTGTTTTTGTTTTCCTATCCACCTTCTTTTCTCAGTTTGTTTCTGATCGGATCTGGTTGTGAGTTTCATTTGGATGCATGGTGGCATGGAGGAATTTCTATGTCTTCGGCGGCGGTGACCTTCTGCGAATGGCTCATGCCACTGTCGAATCTTGGTCATGAAATTTAGTGCTTGCCTTTGGAGTGTAGCGTCCTTAACCCGAGGAGCACACGGTTTCTCATGGCTTCGTCATGTGGAAGAATTCGCAGGTTCTCCAGATATTTGCTTAGGGCTTGCTACAAATCTCATGATCTCGTTTCATTGGTCGTGCTGTATTAGAATTCGGTGTTTTAAATAAGATTTGGAGACCACAGGCACGTAATGGGCCTCGTGCATTCGGTTTAATTCTGCCATGCCATTGTATTTAGCGTCCGCCGTTTGAGCTAACCGCCTTGGCCCATTTTGAAAAGCAGGGCCAACAGGTGTTGAGAATACAGCTTCTTCCTCTGGTTGGTTATTTCTACTGTAGCTCATTGCTTTCTAAAGAGCATCAGGAAGCGGTCAATGTAATGAACTCCCAATTCTTCTTCGGCTGGGTTGAACCGGTGCGGCGGCAGCGCAATTTAGGTACCGGGCCATTTTTGGTGCTCGAGGATTTTGTTGTTGTGTGCTGTGCGGTGGCTCGCTGCTTCTAAGACGATCCCACCTTTTGTCACCATGTTCTTGTTCTGAGAATGAAGGTGACATGGACCGGTGTCCGAACACGAGCTACTTTATTAAAACAACGTCAGTGATTGCTAGAGGAACATTTGCCAAAGCTGCGGGCACCCTTTTTTGTTGAACTGCATTGCAGGTTCTGT